>ML790237.1:224373-241767 GCA_009831015.1 Picea engelmannii
TTCCTATTTTTAAAAATGGGGATAGAAACATTCCCTCTAATTATAGGACCATTATGATTAGCCTGATTTTAGCCAAGATTTATGGAATTATTTTGGAAAAGAAGATTAGCCTGATTTTAGCCAAGATTTATGGAATTATTTTGGAAAAGAAGAATATCCTTTGGATAGAAAGTAATGGTAAAAGAGATAAAGGTGAGGCTGAGTTTAGAAGATATCATTCAACTGTGAACCATATTATTACCTTTAGGATCATTGCAGAGCAGTTTCGCAATACTAAAACCAATTTTTTGTTGTTGTTTTGTTGACTTTAGAAAATCTTTTGACATGGTTCCTAGGAAAAACCTTCAGAATAGGTTGGAAGAGATAAAAGTGCCTCTCGATTTGAGGGCTGCTGTAATAAGGATGTATGGGAACATTATTGCTAAGTTTAAAAACACCGAGGGCTGGTCAAAAGAGCTTAACTGCAATATTGGAGTCAAACAAGGTTGTCCCTTGTCCCCCACCCTTTTTGGCATATACATTGACAAGTTAGAAGAGTGCTTGGAGAAAGCAAGTTGTGTCGGCCCTACTCTCACTGGTATAGTCAACAATCTTCTTATTTATGAAGATGATATCGTTCTTATGGAAATGAGTCCCCATGATCTTGAAAACCAACTAAGAATCCTCAAGGATTTTTTCTCCAATATGGGTATGACTGCTAATACTGATAAGACTAAGGTCATGATTATTAAATCCAATAAGATCACTTATGATACCTTTGTATATGACAACAAAAACTTGTAGGAAGTGACTTCATACAAATATCTTGGAATTGATATTCACCACAAGATCAATTGGAATTATAGCATTGAGAAAAGGATTATTGGGGGATGGAAATCTTATTATGGGCTTTAAAACAATTGTAAATTAGCTGATATTTGGAGTTGGGATACAAAGAAACTCCTCTTTGAAAATCTTGTTACACCTTCTATTATTTATAGATGTGAAGTCTGGGGATGTAGTATCTCTCGTGAATCTTGGAGAAAGATAGAGAAAATACAAAAGAATTTTATTATCTATAATCTCAAAATTAAAGGAAATACTCCCTATCCCATCCTCCTCTTAGAAATAAGCCTCTTCCCCATTGAGAGCATGGCTATGACTAGATACCTAATGCATAATAACAAGTTAAACAACATGGAAGACAAGAGGCTTCCTAAAAATTCTTCAAAATCGAGTCATAACCACCATCGACTCAAGCGAGGATGGCATAAAGATGCCTGGTCTTGGATAAACTATTGGGGAATCATGGAATGCACTATTTTGTAGAATAAAGATACTATTAAAAAAATCATCAAATCAAAATTTAAGGAGAAAATTTGGTGTGATAAAGAGTTAGAGGAAAAAACAAAATTAAGGTATTATAAGGATGTAATCAACCCTAATCTAGAAGATCAAAATTATCTGTCTATTTTGACAAGTGTAAAGAAAAAAATAAGCATTGCTAAGATAAGAACAAATTCTCACAAGCTCCATAGTGAAACTGGGCATTGGTCAATTCCTAAAACACCATGGGATGAAAGAGTGTGTCAACTTTGTGACACTAAGAAGGTTGAATATGAATTTTTTTTTCTCTTACATTGTCCAGCCTATACCCATATTAGATCTCATTTTCAAAATATTTGTCACACTACCAACCTTCCTAACCTCTTAACTCAAAAAAAGTATGCTTATCTTGGAAAACTTCTCTTAATGATTTTCGAGCAAAGAAACAAAATTATAAAGAATCAAAAGTAATCACTTACCCTATTAATGTCTAATAAACCAATTCGGTCTTAGTGTAAGTTAATCATCATCATCATCTAAAATTTAAAACAATTTAAAAAAAAATCAAAATTAATAAAAAAAGCAATTAAAAACAAAATTAAAAAAGAAATAATAAATGAATGAAATTATAGAATAAAAAAATCTATCTTACATTATCACTAACTATTAGAACTTACATGATGATTTTACGGCTCTGGAGAAATTTTCAATCTAGGGTTTAACAGTCACGGTCTCAACAGCGACAAACATGGTTACCAAAGGGGGAGGGAGTGGAACTCCCTCCTACAAGCAGGTAGTGGTGAACAGAGGAAAAGTCCCACGATGCATCAGTTTCAAAGAACCTCTGATAGGAACCTCGGGATCAGGATCGAAAAAGAATCAAGAGGGAAACCAAGAAAAAAGTGATTGCGTGGGGGAAGAAGCCAAAGAATCCCAGAATGGTGCACAAGAAACAATGAAACCCAGTGGGGTAGATGGGCGCAACCCGTGTAAACCTAAAACAACATTGATACCCAAGGTGATACTAGAAGAACCCCAAACACAACTCTTCCGGGATCAGATGAAGACACATGCACTGATATGCAAGTTCATAGGCCTGTGGCCCACATAAAAAATGTTGCACTGCTGGATAAAATACCAATGGAAGCCAAGTGGAGAAGTTAAACTCCACCTGGGATCAAAAGGATTTTTTACAACAGTCTTTATGAACTTGGAGGATAGGGATAAATTCTTTGAGGGGGGGTCATATTTCCATGCCTCAACAGGGCTGTACATGCGTCCATAGAAGGAAAAATTCTCCCTAGAGAAAGAAACCTTTAAAAATGTCCCAGTCTGGCTAAGGGTTTACTCCTTACCGCTAGACTACTAGTTGCCGTCCACCTTCGAAGAAATAGGGAACAAGCTTGGAAAATATGTCAAGACATTTAAAGCAACTTTAAAAGGAATATATATACATCCTATGCAAGGATCTGCATAGAAATGGATGTCTCGAGGGCGCTCTCGGAAGGCATAAGCCTAGAGTTTAGAGATGAGGAATAAATACAAAGCATAGACTACGAACATATCCCATTTTGATGAAGAATATGTCATGAACATGGACACCTAATAAGAGAATGTCCTCTCAATAAAAAACAAGAAACGAAAAACACCAAACCACAATAGGATGAGGACGGGTTTGTGAAGACAAATCACAAAAGAGGAGGAAACAAAAGACAAGGAAAGGCCCCAACAAGAAGAAAACTGGAAGCAAGGATTAGAACAGAAGGAAGAGGTAGGACCAACCAAGGGGAAGAAGGAATAAAGGAAAAGATGAAAGCTAGGGAAGCTAGTGAAAAAGCAACTCATGAGAACACAGAAAATCCAAGCAACAAAGGAGAATAGGGAGGTAGCGCAATTCCTATGGAAGGAGGAAATGAAGATGCCAACACCCCAGTGCAAGAGATAGATGGATATGTAGAGATGAAACCAAGCGAGGTAGGAACATAAGACCTATATCTTAGATACATTGTGGAAAGGGAAGGAATAGACGTCCCGAACATACTAGAGCAATGGAAAAGGCAAAGAGTAGACAACGTGCCAATGGAGCAACTAGATCGCATTCAGTATCTCTTCCTCCTAAGGGAGGAAGAAAAATCCAAAGGGACCAAGCACATGCATGGCGAGATAGGATACTTGGGAATCAAAATAGGTGATGGACATCAACAACACTCACCCAAGCAGGCAAGGCGAAAGAAAGGAAATAAATCAAACAACGTAGCCCTACAAGAACTATGAGCCCTGTTGATAAATTCAGGTAAGATTAAAAAGATCTTCCCCAAATCTCACCCACATGTTTAAATGAATATTATAACGTGGAATAAAAGAGGCCTAAACAACCCAAGAAAGAAACAAATCCTTAAAAATAGGTTGAGGAAGGAACAACCTGACATCTGTTTCCTTCAAGAGACAAAATGCACTTTAGACATAATGGAAACAATTAGTAAAAAACAATGGAGTAAGTACAAGATGTTGGTTGTCGAAAGCCAACAGATGGTGGGAGGTATTCTCACCTTGTGGAACCCACAATCAGTGAACCTACTTGTAGTGGAAGCCATGAGACATACACTTTCTGTTAACATGCAAATTATAGGGAACCCGACGGAAATTCCATGCACTAATGTGTATGCCCCCCAAGTGATGGAGGAAAAATGAGAATGCTCCTAGACCTAGAGAATATAAAAGATCGAACCAACAAACTCCATTGGATCTTGGCTGGGGATTTCAACATCATCACTACTCTTGCTGAGAAAAAAGGGGGCACCGGGAGACTGGACAGAGATGAGGAAGAATTCTCAGCTTTCATTGACACAATGGAGCTTGTGGACATCAAGACCAACAATGGATAGTTCACCTGGAACAACAAATTACTATCTCACCACCAAGTAGCTACAAGGCTAGATAGATTCTTGGTGTCAGGATCCATCATTTTGTAGGGACTAAATCTGGACTACAACATCCTCCCCTGGGGGGGATCGGACCACTAGCCAATTCAATTGGAAGTTAATTTTCAAACCACACTGAAGAAAAAACCATTTTTATTTGAGAAATTTTGGATTGATCATCCCACCTTCAAGGAGAACATCAACCACTGGTGGTGGGAGGAACTACCAGACCAAGGGACAAGGATGTTCAAACTGTACAAGAAACTCAAGTACATCAAACAAAAACTCAAGGAGTGGAACAGAGAAATCTTTGGAAACATAAACCAGGGGAAAAAAAGTATCGAGGATAGAATGAGGAAGCTCCAGGAACTTTGCATCAAAGAGGGATAAACAAAGCATCGAAAAAATAAGATATCCAAATGACCGAGGAATGGGAAGCCATATGCAAGTAGGAAGAAAATTTGTGGTGCCAAAAGTCCAGAATAAGGTAGCTAAAGGAAGGGGAGAGGAATACCAAGTTTTTTCACAGAATAACAATTGCTAGAATATCTCATAACGAAATATTAAAGATTAGGGATCAGGATGGGATCGAAAGAGAATCCCACCAGGACATTGAAAATACACTGGTCAATCACTTCCAGGGGATAGCCAAAGAACCCAACCAAGATAGATCCGAGGCCATACAAAGAATAACTCAGCACATCCCCAAGTTGTTCATAGAGGATCAAAATGTCAGCCTAAGCAAATCCATCACAAAGGAATAAATTGACCAAGTGGTCCAGGAGATGCCCAATTGAAAGGCCCCAGGCCCAGATGGATTCAAAGTGGAATTATTCAAAGCCTTCTGGGATGTGGTTAAGCATGACATTTATGGGGTGGTGGAGGACTCCAGGTACTCGACATCCATCCTAAAATCTTTAAATGCCACAATGGTCACTCTAATCCCAAAAGAAAACAAAGCTAGGACCCCAGAACACTACATCCCTATAGATTTATGCAATGTAGTTTACAAGATAATCTCCAAAGTCATAACCAATAGACTAAAACCACTCCTTCCCACACTGATTTCACAGGAATAGGCAAGTTTTGTGGAAGGAAGACAAATCCTAGACAATATCATCCATGACCATGAGATTATTCACACACTGAAAAGCCAAAGGAGAAGGGGGATAATAATCCAACTTAACCTGGCAAAGGCCTACGACAAAATAAGCTGGCACTACATGGCCAAGACGTTGGAAGATTTTGGTTTTGACCAGCACTGGATCAATTGGATTGTCACTCTAGTCTCAATGACAAGATACTCGCTGCTAATCAATGGAGCTCCAACCAAACCTTTCTATCCATTTAGAGGAATAAGACAAGGGGATCCATTTGTCCCCCTTCCTGTTCATTCTAATGATGGAAGGGCTAATAAGAAGCATAAAAAGTGCAATTGCAGCTAGTGAAATAAAATGCCTCAAACCATTTGAAAATTGTCCAACCTCCACACACCAATAGTTCGTTGATGATACCTTGCTCCATGGCACACCCATGGTAAAGGAAGAAAAGGCTTATAAAATAATCTTATAAGACTTTAGGGAAGCCTCCAGGGTGGAAATCAACCACTCCAAATCCATGATATATTTCTTGAACACTAATCCAAAAATTCAAAGAAACTTGGCCAACATTCTATGGTTTGAACACAAAATGATTCCAACGAAATACTTGGGACTCCCCTTGATGGAGAAAGCCTGCAAAAATGCAACATGGGAAGGAGTTATCAACAAAATGCAGGAGAGGGTAAAAAATTGGACACACAGAGCTCTAAACCTGGTCGGAAGGCTTATCCTCACCAAACTAGTTCTACAAGAAATTCCAACGTTTATGATGTCAGTGTTTCCAGCCCTCAAAGGAATAATACAAAAGATAAGATCCATCCAAAGATACTTCCTATGGCGAGGCACAGGAAACAAAAATAAATGGACCCTGGTGGCCTGGGACAAGGTATGCAGACCAAAAAGAAAAGGCGGCCTGGGGTTACAAGACCCACAGGTAACCAACGAGGATTATGGAGAAAAGCTTTGGTGGAGATGGGTAAAAGACAAATTAGTGTCGTGGGAGAACCTATGGAAGGCCAAGTATGCCCTGAACATCAATGAATGGGAGTGAATTCGGTTCATGGGCACAAGGCAGGGATCAACCATCTGGAATTTTTCCTGGAAAAATAAGAACTAGATCTAGAATCATAGCTTCTGGGAAGTCATAAATGGTAGAACACTAAGGTTCTGGGAGGATGCTTGGCAACATGAACCCATAATGGAAAATATGGACAGGGAGGAGCTACAACAGGAAATGATTGGGCAAGGAAAAACAAAAATCCATCAATAATGGAAGAAAAGGGATGGCAATGCCAGATGGAGGATTTGGGATAAGCTTAATCCACAAAATAGATATCAGATCAAAACAATAACGAAAAAGGTGGAGGAGGAATTAGGGAAAAGGAAAATTGGGGTCTCGGAAGATGATGACAAATTGAGATGGGGTAGGAAAAATGGGGGTGAATTCAACTTAAAATAAGCACGGTACTACATCACGATCCAGGACCAAGAAAATCCTGAGCAATAGTGGGAAAAGATTTGGAAAATCCCCCAATGGCCAAAAATCAAAATGTTTGAATGGCTAGTTCTACACAACCGAATTCTAACCTGGAAGAACTTCATAAAAAGGGGTTTCATAGGTCCTTCTCATTTCCATCTCTGTCAAGTCAAGGAAGAAAAAACTGATCACCTCCTCGATGAATGCAGTTACACAAAAAAAAATTGGGATTGGGCGGCAGGCATCTACCGCCAATCCAATAGGGTTTGTGGAAACATCAATGCAACCATAAAAAACTGGAATGAGAGTTACAATAAAAATGAAATGGTGAACCTTTGTTGGAATCTAACGCCGGGGATGATCATCTTGGAAATCTGGAAAGAAAGGAACCGACGCATATTCAAGAATGAAAGCCTACCGACAGAAAGGATAAAGGATGCAATAGTCTCTCAAATAATAGAAACGATGCAGTGCCACAACTGCAACAAGGAGAAATATCAACTTTCATACCAAGAATCCTACATCCTGGATTTTTTTCATCTAAAAGAATGTCACAACAACATACCTATGGGGCGTGATCCACAACTCCAGATAGGAGCCCAAAATTGGACTCCCCCTCTTCTAGGGTTCCTCAAACTGAATTTTGATGGGGAGACAAAAGGATATCCAGGAGTGGCAGGGGTAGGTGGAGTGATCAGAGACAGTGGTGGCAATATCATCCGACTGTATGCTAGGAGACTGGGAAACACAACCAACAATGCGACGAAATTTGGAGCCCTGGAGCTTGGCCTTGAAATCCTAAGTCGCAAAAGGCTGAAAAACACCATCGTGGAAGGTGACTCCACCTTGGTTATCAACATGATGAAAAGAATCCAAAATGTCACCAGAGTGGGAATGGTTCAGCGACACTGGCACCTTGCACACTCCTTACATAAAATCCAGGAGCATCTGAGAACTCTGAATACGGTGGATTTGTGCTGGGTGCACAAGTAAATGAATGCTCTAGCGGACAATCTTCCCAACGAGAGGGTCGACAAGGAAGACCCAGAACTAGACGATACCTGGATCAACATCCCGAACGAGCAACTTAGAACAGTCTGCAGCCATTTGGCGACAAAATATTGTGAAGGCAACTTAAGCCTGGAAGGTCACATTGAGGAGGACATAGCAAGGCCTCTTAGAAGGTACGTGGGACCCAGGCATAATATTATTGCCTAACACTCGACCACCAATTATCATGCAAGATCACAATAAAAAACATGTGGGCGATCGAAAACAAGGCCAATACTCCAGTAAGAGTTGCGGGGGAAGCATGAGTGAATGGCCAAGCAACAAGTCACGTCCAACAAATGAAGTAAGGCATGAGGGGTTGGTGATAACTAGGAACGATCCACTAGGCCCAAGTACAGGTACGGGGAGAAGCACAATTGGATCACAAGTGAGAAAGGGCAGTGAAGTCATAGGGATAAAGGTTGAACCATCATGATCATATGAGCCTTAACAACAAAAAATGACTGAAGCGCCCACCACCATGGGAAAACCATGATTGGAAGTACAAGCTCGCAGTGGGGGAATTCCAATAAGAAGAGGGATAATAGGAATAGATGCAAACATAAGGAGTGCAACAGTAGGGGTTATTATAGTTTCAAGGGTAGGGAAAGTAAGAATACCTATGAAGGGAGGTACAGGTCGAGTAACCAGAACATGGGCTACAGTAGGCAAAGAGGGATGGCACGACTGAAGCAAACACACAGGAAGAGGAACCCCTTTGAGAAGGAAGTCCCGAGTAGTTCACGATGGTTAACAAGAATGAGAAGGTAGTGAAAGATGCAGAGGGAACCTTCCAAAATATGGTCGCATCGAAGGGGAAGGTGACCATCACCCGGTGAGATAAGGAATTAAAGGACAAGTGCAAAGGTAAAGCATGGGATGCATTGGTACATGAAGCAGACTGGGTTACTGATTTGAGGGCCACACGACCCAGTGAACCCTCTACCACAAAACGATGGAGATGGCCCGACTAACCAAGATGATGATCGGGAAAGTGAATTCAGAAAAGGAAGAAGCCAGACAAGAGGATAACAAGGAAAACAAGACAATGTTGGACGCGATCCTGTGACGCCTCAACAGTATGGAAACTATTATCAAACTATTAGTAGAGGTAGAGAAGGACCAAAAATGAAAGCTAGAGTGGTTGGTGGCTCAGTTCCACCTTTACCTATGCTATGTCCATCACATGGACATCATGTCTACCGATGGAAACAATGCGCCAACCCAAATCAGGAAGACTCGCACGGTCTCCCAGAAGGAATATAACAAGAGCTAGGAGGATGGAGGGAAAGAGCACCCCCAGGTGCCGAAATACCTCATAGTTCCGGCTTTGTGAATTGGTAGTCTATTGGTAGTAATTCCAGGCGTTGTCATGTTATCTTAGATCTATTACTCACTCTGGTTTAGGGGGATGTTTTAGTTTCTTCTTTTATTTCTATGTCTTTTTTTCAAACTAGGTATCAAAGGTGTTATCACCATGATGATCATGCTTCAAATTTGAGTTTAAATTTAGTAGGTGACTAAATAAGTGTAGAGACATGGCATTATTTGGAGGTTCAGGTCGTATGTGGTGGTAATATGGACAAATATGGCGGAAGAGAGAAGGAAGGAGCCTTATAGACCGTTGATCTTGAAGCAACCCAGATGGACGATTAAGGCCCATATCGGGCGGTGAACTAGCGCGAAACTTAATTATGCGAGGACAGACCGGGAAAACCATTGTGGTTTTAATAGTGGATGTGTGGCACCTTTAGAAGTGCATTGGGGTGATTTTAAGTTTGCCTGAAACTATTTTCTCAACAGCCCCGATGTCACGTGGTTTAATGTGTCAAATCAACAATTCGTGGGGGGAGGTGACAGTTAATCAAATCACCTCATGTCGTTGGTTTAGGTACTTCTCGTTCGACATGTAAAGTGAATGTCGTCATATAACTAACTAAAAAGTTCATCATTCAAAGTAGATTGATGAATCCTATCAAACCAATGTACCATGTCAGTAATTCATGATTAGGATTCCAGGACTATCGATCTTCAGATATGGGTAGCTTTATCCTACTTCGGGAAATCGTCGTCCCATGCATAAGTGGAGTAATCTCGAGATGGATCGATTTTTTGAGTCCTGTAGAATTAAGGGAGACAAAATCATGGCCTCTGCAAGGTCGAAAGAGATGGATAACATCAATCGAAAAGTGTCCAATACAACAAGGTTCTCAACTAATGTGTCAAGCTTACCAATAAGTGAGAAATAAAGGTGGGTTGCGCAGATATTAGCAACATACAGAGCCCACAACTAAATCATAGTCAGGGGTTAGATTAAACCTTGTTATGAGGGACCTAGTCAACAATGAACATGAAGACGAAACCTACAAACATGCAGCGAAGAAGAAGCGAAGCAAACGACAGAGAACAAAAATAAGAGTTGAGATGATGCAGAGCGTTGGAGAAAATCAACTCGCTTGGTTGAACACTCTGAAAGAGGAAATCGCCAAGATGAAATGAATTCTCAGGTAGTATTAATTACATTCCAACAAATTTTGGACAGATGGCGGTCGAAGAAAGGGGCCCCAGATATGACAGACCTATTCCTAACGGTCCCTTTAAAATAGGATAATTGTTAATATAAATCGCTCCGTTTTTTTTTTTTTAACTTATCTCTATTTTTAGAATTACGGGGAAGTCTAAACATTTTGAATTCCATAAGTAATTCCCCTATATATGTTTTATCTCAAGGATATGAAAAGATATGGAAAAATGAGGATCCTACCCTCTGTGCAGAAAGACTTTGGTAATTTTCTAGGGTTGAATTGAAATACATATGCAACAGCTTTGAAGTCTCTATGAAAATATTCTAAGGGTGGTGATATGAGTTTTGTCTTCCCTCATTGTATGTATTTACCATGTTTCTTTAATTCCATTTACATTGTATTCTATTTAAATTGGAGAATTAGAGGCCTATAATTCATCATTTGATGCTCTTGGTTTAAGCAATTTAAATTGTGTATGTTTCTTCTTAGCAAATTCAGAATTCATTTTTGTAATGCTCTGATGCAGTTATTTGTTTCTTTTTCCTCTTACCACTCTAATTAAATTCAAGTTATAACTCAGATTCATTGCCTCATTTAGCCTTTATCCTCTGGAGAGTTCTACAGGCCAGTCAATGTTTTCAATCAATTTCAAAATCTGACTCCATAGCCCTAAATGTCCCTCCTCTTCTTGGCTAGCAACTTTATAAAAGCCCACCAAAACAAATCAAATATAGCCACTGATTTTCCACATATATATCAAGTGACACAAGAGATCCCTCTATGATTTGAGTAGGCTAGTGCCTCAGATATAAATCTGGTTGAAATAGTTATCTCTTTCATTTGTCTATTCAGTCGGACAAAATTTACAGAGTGCTAACATTATGGCGCTGTTGCCGGGGATGAAATTGAAAAAAAATTCCCTGGGAAGAACGACATGGTTGAGTCCTAAGGTCTGAGAGTAGTAGACATTAAGGAATATATTGGCTGTATTCCTACTCTGGAAACTCCACACATCAAAAAATCAGTTTGAAGGCGATTCCACTGGTAGAAAAATCTAGAAAAATTCAATTTTCACTGGCGACTCCACTCTCAATGAAGAATCCAACTTCCAAAACATCAATGGTGACTCCACTCGTAATGAAGAATCCATATCCCAAGACATCATTGGCGACTTCACTCAAATTTCGAATATAGAATGCAGTTCATAGGATTCACTGAAAGATGATGCCCCTTGGCTGAGGTATGAGAAGGCATTATGAAAGAAAACAAATGCTCAAAATGGGATTTTTTTCAGATCATTTTTCTATTTTTTATAAGTTGTCTCTGGTCCTTTCTCGAAAATGCTAGGCAAGTTCTTCTTTGCTTACTGCATGCAAATAATGACCATGAAAATCCAAAAAATATATATCCCCCTATTAAAATTACACGAATGTCCCCTCACTTTATCACTCATTTTGATAAAGAAATTTCATCTGGGCTACGTGATGACCAAAACCAAGTTGATGAGCCTCATGAAACCAGAGTTTATATTTCATCTCCTGCACTTGATCCAACACCCTCCAAGACTCAGCATAGATACAGATCCTTAAATTTACCCCACATCCTTCATAATTTTCCTCCAAAACACTATGAGTACCTACCTATGTTTGATGGGGAACTTGATAGCATCTCAGTTGAAAAACACATCCAAGGGTTTGAGCATTTTATAGATTTGTTTGAGATTGAAGACAATGATGTTTGTATGAGGGCCTTCTCTCAATCTTTGAAAGGAGACACCAAAGACTGGTTTAAACATTTGTAGCCAGAGGAAATTAGCTCATGGGAGGTATTGAAGGATGTCTTTTTAAATTTTTGGGGCAATAAGAAGTCTTTGGACCTACAACTTAGAGAGTTCTATGCTTTGGAAAAGTAGGACGATGAAACTATTTTTGTATTCAACAGAAGGTTTTCCAGTATCTATCAAAATTTACCCAAATAAACTCGACCCACTAAAGCTACTGCTATGCTCCATTATGAAACTATTCTCCATCCAGATTTGTCTCTCCTTCTTATGGAAAGAATATTCAAGTGCTTACAAAAAATGTTCTATGATTCTCAGGACATTCAGCACAACATCCAAACATGTGAACAGATTCAAAATAAAGGACCAAATGCCCAAGAATGTGAAAGGGAATATAAGAGGAAAGAGGTTTATTGGGATCCTGAGCATAGATTTGAAAATACCATAGGTCCTCTTGCAGTTTCTAATGCTAATGATTCTGAAAAAAATTATATTCCACCTGTTGAAAGAGGGCCCGCTAATCCATCTCATGATAAGCAAAAGAATGATCGTTTTATGTATTCGTTTACAAACGGTCAAGAGGATGAGTTTACAAATCATTTTGTTGAAGAACAAGTTGATGTTCCCAGTTTATTATTATTAGATGACATCGCACAAACAATTGATTTTCTTTTATATGACAAATATGAAGAGGATTGTGATGATCAAGACTTTCTTTTTCAACAGTACAGTGAGATAAATCAGCCCACGTATCACAATTACAAGGAGAAAATTATTGGATCAGCTGAAGAAAATTCTTAACCCTTGTGCTTTGCTGCATTCAAATTTTTGAGAGAGAATTCTAAAATCATTGTTGAAGCAAGCAAATTTGTGCTGATGCAAAGTCACACCAAACCAACGAAACAGATTGACAAGATATTGGAGCACTTTTCTCAGGCGCTTGATGGGACTGTTCCTTACTTTGTAGAAGACCTTGTCAATTCAGTGGTGCAGTCATTGATTGAAGACAAAGATGAAAATGATCATGTCCAACAATCCAAAGAGATGGAGAAATGTACCTATGATGACACTGGAGAGAATAAAGAAGATTTTGAGTCACTTAACAAAACCTTGCCATTGTGTTTTCCCTCATTCAAACTATGGAAAAAAATCGCATTTCAAATAAGAAAGTATCCAAGCATGAAGTTGAAAGTGAAGAAAGAAATGGACTTACAAATAAAAGTTCTCTCCCCTTATGTTTTTATTCCTTTGAATGGTTGAAAGAGAATCACGAGACTTCAGAGAAAACAGGGAGTTCTGACTGTATTCACATTAGTACTGTTTTACATGAAAAGGTTGTTATCATTGAAGAACACCAACTACACTCACATGCATTGAAAAATCATTACTTGGAAAATTTGGAGTGGCAACCTACGCTTAACCATCAGATTAAAGAAGAAGCTGATCAAGAAATTGTTGTTGAAGGTTGCTTTTCTTCTCCTAAAACTAATGCGGATGTTCAAAAACATTCCCAGCAAGACAAAGTATTTCAAGGTTGCCTTTCTTCCCTTGAAAATGACATAGTGATCCTATTTCTGAAAATCCTAGACATGGATGGAGATTTTGAAAATTCACCTATGGAGACTCCAAGCAGTGAGGGAACACTTGTGGAGGAATCTTAATTTTCTGTCTTGACTTCTGAAAAGGAAACATTTTTTCATATGATTCATGATCCCAAGACACATTATATGGAGAAGGTTTATAGTCAGAATTCACCAATAATAGAGGACTGCTACAAATCAATGTCTGTATCAAATGTGAGTCCTTTTACATCAGATGAGTTTGTCCAGCCATGGTTACCTTATGACTCAAGAAATCTTTACTACCAAACTTCTCAAAAAATTTTCCATTTTTTTGATAGAAGTCAACAAGTTGAATCACCTGAAAACAAAAATGTAGTGGAAGGAGTGAAATGTGATGATTGTTTTATGCATATCTTAGAGGATCCATTTGCGATCCTGTTGGAGGAAGTGAACAATCCAGGCCCTTCAAATTTTTTTAGAATTGGACTTATAGATAAAATTTTGAATAAATCGTCAGTAGAAGGGTTTTTGAACAAGAAAGTACAAAAGAAACAAATGATGGATAGAATGCTATCATGGCTACATTGGGATTATGATTCACTTTATTGAAAGTCCTTTTTCAGTAGTTAGGGTAGGTAGGAGTGTGCGAATAAGCTTGTTGATCAAGCATTGTTTTCCAGTAGTATGTACAGTTAGATCCTAGCAATAATTTTTCAACATCCAATGGAAAGCAATTTGCAAAAGACAGTTTTAATATTTGACGATTCAGTCTCCAAGATGAAACAGGATGCCCACACATGTTTGAAGGCATCCCAATGAAGAAGGCACTGTGTCTACAATTATTTTCTACCTCACAGGGAGGATAACATCCCCAGTTGGAGCCTATGTTATCACCATGACGATCATTCTTCAAATCTGAGTTTAAATTTAGCAGGTGACTAAATCAGTGTAGAGACATGGCGTTATTTGGAGGTTCAGGTTGTATGTAGCGGTAATATGGAAAAATATGGTGGAAGAGCGAAGGAAGGAGTCTTACGGACCGTTGATCTTGAAGCAACCCATATCGACGGTTGAGGCCCATATCGGGTGGTGAACTAGCGCATAACTTAATTATGTGAGGGCGGACCGGGGAAAACCATTGTGGTTTTAATAGTGGATGCATGGCACCTTTAGAAGTGCATCGGGGAGAAAAGCAGTTTGCCTGAAACTGTTTTCTCAATAACCTCGATGTCACGTGGTTTAATGTGTCAAATTAACAACTCATGGGGGGAGGTGACAATTAGTCAAATCACCTCACGTTGCTGGTTCAGGTACTTCCCGTCCGACATGTCAAGCGAACGCCGTCGTATAAATAACTCAAAATTTCATCATTCGAAGTAGATTCATGAAGCGTGGAAAACCAACGTACCATGTCAGTAATTCATGATTAGGATTCAAGGACTACCGGTCTTCAGATATGGGTATCTTTATCCCACTCTGGGAAATCATTTTCCCATGCATAAGTGGAGTAATCTCGAGCTGGATCGATTTTTTGAGTTCTGTAGAATTAAGGAAAACAAAATTGTGGCCTTTGCAAGGTCAAAAGAGATGGATAACGTCAATCGAATAGTTTCTAGTACAACGGGGTTCTCAACTAATGTGTCAAGCTTACCAATAAGTGAGAAAGAAAGGTGGGTTGCATAGATATTAGAAACCAAATTTCATACAGAGCCCACAACTGAATCAGAGTCGGGGGTCAGATTAAACCTTTTATGAGGGACCTACTCATCAATGAACACATGGACGAAACCTACAAATAAGTAATGAAGAAGAAGCAGAGAAAATGACAGAGAACAAAATCAGAGCTGAGACAATGGAGAGCGTCGAAGAAAATCAACTCACTTGGTTGAACACTCTCAAAGAGGAAATCACCAAGCTGGAATGAATTCTCAGGTAGGATTAAGTACATTCTAGCAAATTTTGGACAAATGGCGGTCGAAGAAAGGGGCCCCAGATATGATAGACCTATTCCTAACGGTCCCTTTAAAATATGATAACTGTTATTATAAATCACTCTTTTTTTGTAACTTATCTCTATTTTTAGAATTATGGGGAAGTCTAAACGTTTTGAATTCCATAAGTAGTTCCCCTATATATGTGTTATCTCGAGGATATGAAAATATATGGAAAAAGGAGGAGCCTGCCCTTTGTGCAGGAAGACTTTGGTAATTTTCTGGGGTTGAATTGAAATACATATGCAACAACTTTGAAGTCTCTATGCAAAGATTCTAATGGTGGCGATATGAATTTTGTCTTCCCTCATTGTATGTATTTCTCGTGTTTCTTTAATTCCATTTATACCGTCTTCTGTTTAAATTGGAGAATTAGAGGCCCATAATTCATCATTTGATGCTCTTGGTTTAAGAAATTTAAACTGTGTATGTTTCTTCTTAGCAAATTCAGAATTCATTCCTATAATGCTCTGATGTAGTTATTTGTTTCTCTTTCCTCTTACCACTCTAATTAAATTCAAGTTATAACTCAGATTCATTGCCTCATTTAGCCTTTATCCTCTGGAGAGTTCTACAGGCCAGTCAATGTTTTCATTCAATTTCAAAATCTAAATCCATAGCCCTAAATGTCCCTCCTCTTCTTGGCCAACAACTTTATAAACCCCCCCCAAAACAAATCAAATCTAGCCAACAATTTACCACAGATATATCAAGTGACATGAGAGAGCCCTCTCCGAGTTGAGTAGGCTAGTGTCTCAGCTCTAAAGCTAGTTGAAATAGTTACCTCTATCATTTGTCTATTCAACCGGAAAATTTTTACGGAGTGATAACATAAGGTCTAGTCTAGTTTCCCTTGGTGGCAGACCAGTACGATCCATCGTAACTATCAACTCGCGCAACTAGAGACCCCTTGGTCTAGTTTCCTTCTAGGCAGACCAGGATCCCCACTTTTTGAATCATAATCCTTTCCAGTAATATAGATTCCTACACTCACTTACAAAAAAAAAACTATCAGAACCTATATGGATTATTATTATTATTACTTTTTAAATTAAAAAATAATATATTTAAAAAAGTTAAAAAAAATAAAACTATTAAAACCACACAAAAACTACTTAAAAATAAAAACATAAATAAAAACATATGTAAATGTAAAATGAAACACGTGAGAACGTGAGAAAGGTTTAAGGCCAAACCATATGAAAGAGTTTAATATGTTTTGTTTATTAAAAGTGTTTAATATTTGTTTTTCTTTTAAAATCTTTTATTTATTATTTTTTTTAAATTGTTTTAACTAGTTTTAAATTTTTGTTTTTTTATATGTATTTTTTTTCTAGTTTTTTAATATATATATATATATATATATATATATTATCTCTGAATGTGGTGACACATGGGCCACACGTATCAATAGAAGGGGCGATTATGAGGGTAGTTAAATCCCCTCGCCGCCACCCGCCCCCCCTGTCTAGTCGTGATGGTCAGTATGCATGAGAGCCAAGACTTAGTGCGTCGGGCCTTAATGGAATCCCAAGTTCGACTCCTTGGCTTGAGTATGATTTTGGAGATTTCCATTACACCTGCACTAATGGATACCAGAGCCATCAACACCTCCGCCCTCCTGGTCTTTTCACCGTGCATGAAGTTTTTTATGGGGCACTTGGGCCCAAAGCTCAACATCAT
>ML790237.1:244017-267039 GCA_009831015.1 Picea engelmannii
AGCAACTATGTTTCTCCCCAAATTTAACCTAGGAGATCTACAACACTGACTTGTCATCCACATAATGAGGGAGACTAAGTGAAAATACAAGTGAAACATGTCACATGTACATAAAACCCTTCAAGAGAGGGGGCCATCCCACAAAAGAGAAGTCAACTTGGTGATGTATCTCAACATTCCCTTCAAAATGCATATAATAGGCCTCAAATCATGGTGTAGAAGCATCCCAAGAAAAGAATAAGCCAAATTCTATCCCCCAAAGGTGGAACAACCTCATGGAATAGGTGAGAAGATCCTCAAAAGGTGGAAATATCCTCTAATTATGCTCATAAATCCTCAAAATATGACTCCAAGGTATGACCCTATCCATATCTCAAGCAAATATTCCCCCACAAAGCATGGAAAGTGACCCTCCAAGTAAAATATAGGTCGTAAGACCCCAAACGGCTAGTGTGACATCCACATGAGTGAGGTTGGCCCTCAAATAAAGTAATAAATAACTCAAAAAGTGATGAATAAGGAGAGCTCTATATCATTTGTGACATGGAATGGAATGAATGTAAGGAAATAAACACCCACACTAAACTAGCCAAGAAAGACAAGACATATAAAGTACAAAATAAATGACAACCACACAATACACAAATATTTTACCTTGGAAACCCAAATGGGAATACCAACATCCATTGAGTGTATTTCTCTCATGTTGTCTTATTCATCTATTGAACAAAGAGTTACATGAATAACCTTGGTCTACACCTAAGAAACAATTTCCATCATACTCTCTTGCTTTACACAAGAACAACTCTGCAGCCAATTCAACTTACATATACATGACCAATACCACTAACTTGAAGATCAACTTAATACAATTACAACACACCTTATTTATAGGATTTACATCATGAAAAACCCTAAAGAATGGTGTCCAAAAATGGTTACAGATCCACATAGATGATTGGCTAGAATCCCATGAATCTCGAGATTCTGTTACAGTCAACTTCAATCGGTTTACTAGTTGACCTCTAGCCAGTCTTTAGTCGGTTTCCAGTCGACCTCCTGTCGGATGAAATTTTGACTTCCCATCGATCACTTCAAATTTGAATTCCTGATCAATTACTTCAACCTTGAGGTAACCATCAAATCTAATTAACTCATCGATTTATTCTTCACCTAGTCAATCCACCTCAACTAGACAATCAAATGACTATTCTTTCACTGCAAAGAATATGACAACTCAAAATTCTCCCACTTGTTGTCTTCTTTGATGATACAAGAGAACCTGAAATTCTATTCACTGACCAAAGGAAACAATACCATTTCCTCTCTACACCAAGAGAACTTCACAACACTCACAGAATTGGTCAAAGAGTTTGTTATGTTTTCCAGAGTGTCTACTTTCTCCAACAACACCTTCTTGCTTTCTACCATGTCTCTCATGAAATGGTATTGTACATCAATATGCTTCGCCTTGGATTGGTAAGCTAGGTTCTTTGCTAGGAATATTTCACTTTGACTATCACAATTTATCTTCATAACTCTTTGCTCACACCCAATCCTTGAACATAGTCGGTGTAGCCATACTGATTCTTTGCTTGCATGAGTAGCTGCCATGTATTCATATTTTGTTGTTTACAAGGATACAATTGCCTGTCACTTACTCATACAACTGATTACTCCATCGAACATATTGAACACATATCCGCTGGTCGACCTTCATTAATCCACATCTCTATCCCAGTTAAGATCAACAAAGCCATATACTTCTACCTCCTTGTCAGCTTTAGGTTTCCCTTGGTAGCATATAGCATAATATTTTGTTCCACACAAATACCTGAACACTCTCTTGACAACATACCAATTCTATTTTTTAGGTGTCAACATGTATCTGCTCAATACTCCCATTGCATGAGCAATGTCTGGTCGAGTGCAGAACATCACATACATCAGACTACCAATAACACTTGCATAGGGAATAGGTGACATGCCCTCATTCTTGTGTCTTTGGACATTGTTCAACAATTAGTTTTTCTCCCACAGGGATTGGTACCTTGACCAATTTGCAATCCTACATGTTGAAACACTTCAAGATTGTTTCAATATACTTCCTATAATTCAACCAAATATTTCTTAGTGTCCGATCTCTCTTGATATTCATTTCTATAATGAAGTTCCATGCACCAATATTCTTCATGATGAACTTGGAGGATAGTTGCTTATTCACCTCCTTTATTGCATCCATGTTGTTTCCTACCAACAACATGTTGTCAACATACAATGCTACATATATGAAATGATCCCCTTCTTCCTTGGAATATATGCAGTGATCAACCTTGCTTCTCACAAATCCAAAACTAAGGATGTATGTGTCAAAATTTTGATACCACATCCTTAGTGACTACTTTAGATCATAAATGTATCTCTTCAATTTTCACACTAGCTCTTTCTTGCCCTTTACTACAAATCCTTTATGCTAGTTCATGTAGATTTTTCTTCCGGGTCCCCATGTAGGAACTTTGTCTTCACATCCATTTTCTCTATTTCAAGATAAAATGTTGTAGCCGGAGACATTAGTACTCTAATGGAAGTTAATTTTGCAATAGGGGAAAAAATCTCACCGAAGTTGACTCCCTCAACTTGGGAATATCCTTTTGTTACTAGTAAATCTTTGAATTTCTCAACTTGACCTATTGCGTTTAACTTTTTCTTGAATACTCACTTGATACCAATGGGTTTCCTTCCATTAGGTAGCTTTAACAAATCTCACATCTCATTCTTGTGCAAGGATTCCATCTCTTATACTATGACATCCTTCTAGAGTTTACTCTCTGTCAAGTCGACTGCCTCCCTGATTGACTTGGGTCCTCATTAGTGGAAGATAACACAAATGTAGAACACAAATTGGGTGGAATATACCTTTCATTTGGTTTTCTTACTCATTCAAATCTCCTTATAACCAAATTCGGTTGTTCCACCTCTTCATATGATTCAGTTGACTCATTTGAATCATATTTGTCATTCCTCAGTTCAAACACCAACTTCTCTAGTTCTTTCTCCATTTGAACCTATTTAGACTTGGAAGTTCCTACGACTTCCCTAAATACCACATATCGAATATACCCTATATTTCTTAATAGAGGATCTCGTAGCTTATATCCTTTTACTCTATCCTTATATTTGATGAAAATACACTTGACTTCCTTATTATCCAACTTGTTCCTCTTTTCCTTGGGAACATGCACAAATGCATCACAAACAAATACTTTGAGATGTGAAAGTGAAGGATTATTACCAAACCATACCTCATTTGGTTTTGATTCGACTAGTGTTGATGAAGAATACCTATCTACCAAATACAATGTTGACTTCCTCTGCCCATAATTCTTATGTGATCTCAGAACCACTGAGCATGCTCCTTGCCTTGTCCATCCACGTCCTATTCATTATTTCAACAACTCCATTTTGTTGTGGAGTATATGGTGTGGTATTTTGGCATGCTATGCCACAGATATTGCAAAACTACTTCAAATCCTTTCTACATAATTCACCTTCATTGTCTGTTCTCAACACCTTGATCTTCTTATCTATTTAGTTTTCCACAAGATATTTAAACTCTTTGAATTTCTCAAAACCTCTGATTTGTTCCTTAGGAAATATATCCATGTCTTCCTGGAAAAATAATCTATAAAGGAAACATAATACAAGGATCCACCAAGAGAAGGGACTGGTATAGACCCAAACACATCACTAGGTATCAATTCCAGAATCTATTTTTCCCTTGTCTCTCTAGATGGGAATCTAACCTGATTTTGTTTTCCATATATTTAATGTTCACAAAAAATGAATTCCAAATTACAATTAGAAAACCTTTGACCATACCTTTATTGTGCATAACTCGAATCGCTTTTTCACCAATGTATCCCATCCTCTAGTGCCTTAACATGGTTGGGTAAACTTGAGGGAGAAAAATTGATATGAAAATAGAAGGCTGACTTGTTATCCTATGCAAGCACCCTCTACTTCATTAAAATAAACTTTACAGGACCTTGCTTCATATGTTAAAATATGCAAGATAGATTATGTGCCTAGTTTATGTTTCTTCCTTTAAATGTTCACGTGTGAGAAAATGTTCTTTTAAATGGTTAAATATGTACTTTAAATAAATACACAACAAAATAACTTGCAGAAAATAAACCATCAAACTCACAATAAGAACAAGATGATAAAGGAGTTCACCCCTCTTCGGGCTACATCTCCTTGAGCCTCCTTTAATGGACTTGGCTCTCTGGAATTAATTTGTCAAAAGTTCTTTTACAAGATGCTTCTCAACTCCAATGGAAAAATAGACTGTACCATTGGGATTAGAACACATAAAAACCCCAAAAATGACTAATAAAACTCTGAAAACGGATCATGGCTCATCTGGGCATGACCTCTTCTACATGTGGCCTAAAGCTTCCCTGAGATTCCTTATGGAAAAAACACCTATAAAAGTCCTCAAAAGCCTTTGAAACCTGTACCAATGTGTTCAAAGCATAACAATTACCCAAAAATGACTATTCAGTCATAGAAAACAAACTTGGACTCACCAAAACATGATCTCAATCAATGAGGGCTTCAAGCTCCCTGGAGCTTGCTGAAACTTCAATGGTTAAAAACCTACAAAAGAAGTCTTCAAATGACTTTGAAAATAGTGCCAATGGATTCAGAATATCCAAAAACCCCTAGCTGGGCTTTTACGACACCTCATTCGACCAAAAAATGAGAAAGATAGGCCTCCTGCCATTCTCTTCCTTCAAGCTTGTTGTCTCTGGTTTGCCAAAATGCACCTCTGTGTGCTTCAACCTGGCACACATGCAATTTAAAGCATGAAAACCTGGCATCGAACGTAACCATGCTAACGGTGCGAACTGTAGGACGATTATGGGTGCGTCAGCCCCTAACCGCCTAACACTCGGGCACATGAGAGTCACAATATGACCTTGGGCTAACAAAAGAACCCAACCGTTCAAACCCTGCGCCCTTGGTTGTGGTCACATGTGGTTATGTATATAACCACGGGCTACATGTTTTAAAAACCCCGTGCACTATTTTACAAAGGGTATGGTCATATATATAAAACCATGCAACCGGGGCTCAAAACACAACTCCCGCACGCGCCCTCCGTGTGATATTTGGTCACATAGTAACACAAAAAAACCACAGGCTGGGGCTAAGCCCCAGCCCGACCCCCGCCCACATTTACAATAGTTTGAACTTAAATCAAATACAAATTGTTATATAGTAAGCAACAACATGTGGGCGCATTGGTAGGGCGGCTCTTGCCAAGACTTTGGACTATGGGGAAGGTCATCAGTTCGAATCCCACAGAATCCACATAAAAATTTTAAATAACAAGCAAATAGCCAATAAAGGGGTGCCACGTGGCAGCCCATGACTGGGCCATGTGGCACCTTACCATTGACCAAAATGATGCCACGTGTCGCATTCCGATTCGACCATATCTACCAATCCAAAACTGCCACATCACCTCTGCCACATCATCATACGGAATTTGCCATGTCAGCCTGTACGGACTCTGCCACGTCAACATATACGGACTGTACAGTCAACATCCTTTTTTTTGCCTGTTTGACGATTCGAACAGATCGCAATATATCTCGCTCCCGATGTCCGTTTGAGACGAAACAAGTTGCGTTGGGTTCGCAATGACGAGACCTATGATCTCGTTCGATTTGAAGCAATTCCAAGAACGTTGATTTTTGGGCTAAAATTTGACCCCTGATCCAGATTTTGATAAAAAATCAAGTAGGTTTGTGTTGACCAAGTCGAGACGAGTCTCAGTTGAGTCAACTTTAGAAACAATGTTGCATCCAATCGATTCGATGATACTTAACAATTTGTACAGGGTTCCAATTTGAACTTCTTTCATTAATACCATTACTCCTCTGACCATTTTGCATATATCCTTCTGAAATAGAGTGTTCACACCTGCATCACTCATTTTGATGACATATTTCATATTTATTTCCAAACCTAGAATATGTACCACACCTAGAAGGGTCATGCTTCTCCCATCTTGCAGTATCAGTCAGAATATTCCTCATCCAACAATTTTGGTTGTGGATTCATCTCACAAGAGTACATCTCCCCCCTCCATATCTATCATATTCGTAGAACCATTCTCTGTGAAGTTTCATATTGAAGGATGCACCTGATTTGATCAACCAAACATCATGATTCGACTGTGTACTAGTCTATGCCAGATACACATCGCCTCCTTTATCCGAAGTCATATTTCTCTTAGTCGACCACTTCTCATCAGATCCTGGACTAATCTCAATCACATTTGAATTGAAGTCTATCTTATAGTACATGTCTTTACCACATTTCCATAATCTTATCATTTATTGAACTAGGTATTTAGATCTACCCTTTGAATTAGAGTTTCTACCAGATAATTTTCCCTTATATTTATCGATCGATCGACCTCTCACTATCAAGGCATATTTGGTCGATCCTTCCATGTTCTTCCATCTCATTTTTTATAACAATAGAGATGAAACCATGTATTCAAGCTTTAATGTGGTTTAATTACTCCTTATAGCCATGACTACTATCCCAAGAGTCTAGAAAAGAACACAATAGGCTTATACATATATCCTCCTTAGTGATTTAATATCCATAGACAATAATTGACTCATTACAATATTGAATGAATTCAGGTGATCTCCTACTGAGTTTTGATGGAGAAAGTAATCCGATGATTTTTGGTTACAACCACAACAAAGAGGATGAACTAAAGATCCCAAAAATATAGTCAAGAAAATTGTATCTAACTAACTAACTTTCGATAAGAAGGAAGGATAAAAACCTGGATCTAATTGTTTGATGTAGATCCTTTGATTGAAACTTTTGCTCCAAAAATTCCTTCAACCACATACACTCAATTAAGAAGACCCAACTACAATATAGGTAGTTACAAAATAAATAACTTCCAAATATGCTAATTGAAATCAATTACATTAATTTCCTAGATAATTAAATGCCCAAATGTAACAATCATGAACTAAAAAAAAAAAATTGGATGGGAAAGAGAGTTATTTACTGATTTAACAACAAACTTAATGAATTTTACAACCTGTAACTGCTACGTCGCTGCTCAGAAACTGGCATCCAGGTTCCTCCACCAGAGCCAATGAAAATAAACTCAACCTCCAACTTCTTTTCTCAAACAGGTCCGAGAAACATAAGTGTTCTCTTTCTAACAAGATAAATGGAGCAAAGACTGTTGGAAACATGGTTTTACATATATGATGGAGATAGTTCAAAGACATAGGATAAGAGGCCTCCAGACTAGGCAATAAATGGCCAAAATAATGGTGCTAAATGGAATGATGATCTCTCCTCTACCCATTGAAACCTTTTTATACTCCAAACAAGTGGTTAAAGTGGTTATCCATGGGAAATAGGGGGTCAGGGACTGGTCAAACCCATAAACCCCACCAAAAATTTAACAAAATTATATTTTTTGAGCCAAATAAATGCATACGTGGGATGATAAAGGCAAACAATCATATGTATGCAAGTTGCATAAATGTTAGGGAACATACATCTCAAAACATGGGGTTTTTTAGTAATTTCCGAGGAATAAAAGGGGATTGAATATGTAAGTAGGTAAAGATTATTTGAATTAGGAAAATAGTGAATTAATGCATATGAGGAGGAAATTGATGCTATAACACCGAGATCCCATCACTCATCCTCATAATATATAATTTATTCCAAATGAACAACTTGATTACCATGGATTTCGACCAGTACAAGCTTCCCAACTTGTCCCATGATTTCTTTATTGATTTGTTATGAACCAACACCTTAAAAATGATAAAAAGTCAATGAATAACAATCCACTTCGAGGGGTAAACCTCCTTTTAAAATATATTCAACGAAAAATATGATATAAGGTGATCCCTAAGGAAAAGGGGTACAATTACAATGAAAAGGTATAATGAAGGGTTCTAGCCGACATACAAATATAACACTAGAAATGTATTAATTCAATAACTAGGGTGTAATAAGGGGTTTTATACTTAAAATGGGTCTATGTATAGAGATTAACATGCCCCTCCCCTTAAAAAAAGTGTTTTCCTAAAAAAATTACTAATTACGGGTGTTTCTGCACGAAGATCTCATCTTCCCACGTCGCCTCTTCCATTGGTAGGTTTTTCCATTTGAGGAGGTACTTAGTAATTGATCAATTTTGTAGTTTCTTAATACTTGTTTCAAGGATTGTTTTTGGTTTGAGTATGATTTCCCCTTCTTCATTAATATATGGTAAAATAGTTTGGACTGGGATATTGTCACTGATTACCTTCTTTAAGAAAGAAACATGGAAAATTGGATATACACATGAAGATGGAGGAAACTCCAATTTGTAAGCCATACTTCTGGCTCTTTATAACACCTTATAGGGGCCATAATATTTGAGTTCTAATTTATTTTCCTTCCTTTTTTGCTTGAGGGACATGTTTTTATATTGTTCTAGCCTAAAAAATTCCCAATCCCCTACTTCAAATTCCATTTCACTACGATGTTGATCTGCTTGTTTTTTCATCCTATTTTGTTCCATAAACAAGTTGTCCTTCAATAGTTTCAAAACCTCTTGTCGGTGCCCTATGTGGTCCTCTACTTCTTGAAGATTTATAGTCCATTTCAAGGGTGATGTGACAGATGGAGGATGATATCCATAAAGTGCAAGAAATGGAGACATTTTTTATGAAGTATGGAAGGATGTGTTGTACCACCATTCTTCCAAGGGTAACCAATTGAACCATTGTGTTTGTTTATCAGATGAAAAGAAACAAATATAACCTTATAGACATTTATTCACAATGTCAGTTTTCCCATTAGATTGAGGATGGTAAGATGAGATATGAGCTAATTGAGTGTTGGAGATATTACACACTCACCTAGGTAATTATTTTCCTAAGGTTGATAGTCCAATGTTGAGGGAACTTCCATAGATGATAATATTCTCTCTTGATAACATTACATTACAAATTAGGGAACCTCCTAAAAAATAGGGTTCCTTCCCTCTTCAATTCAGATTCAGTTACACCTCAGTTAGACTAAGTCACTCATGCATGAAAACCTATTTTTTATCACCAAAATTTGCACGTTCACCTTGGTTTCCTCTCTAGGAGTGCACATATCTCATGAATGTGGCCAAGAGGGAACATATCTTGTGATTTCATGTGTTTCTCTCACTTCCACACGTGTGACTAATTTAATTGTTGATTGCGTGGATCGATTAACTAGGACTAAGTGGTAGATTACTTTGGTTTTTGTCAGTGAGTGTCTATATCTCTCTAGATCACTACTATGGTGAATTCACTTAGCCATGTAGAGTATATCATGTGTATTTTACCATTTTACTCAACAATTAATACACTTCTACTCTCTTCTCTTCTCTCTCACAAGATTTGTGTGTCCATTTTCTACTAGCTAGGTTCACTGTGAAAACTTCACATGGTATTAGAGCCTTGATTGCTAGGAGAAAGAACATACACATTTCTATTTTTTGGTATAGGAGGAAGATGCATTCATAAAAGATGGATTACTCGCTGGAAATACTTCTCATGCCTCATAAATAATTCGAGTGGAAGGTTAACAATTTGCATCAGTTAAGATGCAAAGGCATGTACCCGATTACTACGGTGACAAAGATTGAGCCAACTTCTGTTGTCGAGAATAAAAAGTAAATCAATCGCATTAATGAGGTCTAAAATCTCCTATATGTGTCTATGTCCCTTGAGCTTATGTTTCACACTAAATCTTGTACCATACCGAATGTGATTTGGACAAAGTTGGAGGATCTCTTTGGAAAATAGAATGAAATGAGAGGCCATATGCTCCAGGTTGAGATGAATTCCTTAGATCCAAGGAATTTTGATAACATCCAAGACTTATTTATGAAGTTCAAGTCCCTCCTCCTTCATCTAAAGGGATGCAGTGTTGACAAATCAACTCAAGAAACCTAGTCGATCCTTTATATTCAAGAAAAACTTGGTCTGGATTATGTTGTTTTCATCTCATCTTTCCATACAAACATATTCACTTCAGGATCAATATGGAAAATGTCAACATTAGATCAGTTTATTGAATCCATCACCCATGAGAAAGACAATCTCATCAATATGGGGATAATAAAGGGATCCAATGCGGATGCACTTGCTATGCATGAGAGTAGAAACACATGCAATCCAAAGACCAAACAAAAAGGTAAGGGAAAAGTGAATTCAGATCCAAACAAGGAAGGGAAATCCAAAATATTTGATGATTCCTTAGGCTCCAAAGGTATAAAAGGAAATAGAAGGAAGACTAAATGTGGTTATTGCAACCACGGTTATCATCCCAAGTCTACATGCATGAAGAAATAGATTGATCTGATGGCACGGATTCTTTAGACGAACAACCTTGGGGATAAAATGATCAAAGTGGCCAAGAAGAGGTCAGAATATCAAGACAAACAAGGTAACTCTCATGCATTGATTTCCATTAACTCTTCTCCTAATGCATGGATCTTATATTCAGGTACATCCCACCATATGGAAACAACAAAGAATGTTTTATATTCTAATTCTACATGGGAGATGATACCCTAGTTGAGGTCATTTTCCAAGGGAGAGTAGAACTCCCACACACATGTTTTGAGAATGTCTTGTATGTTCCAAAAATATCCATGAATCTACTCTCCAATTATCATATAAAACATTTTGGTACAAGAAAAAGGTTGGAATTCACACCTAATTAAGTAACCATATCTGATATGTGTGATAACTCTCTGATTGTTGTTGGTGAGGTAAACCACCAATCTCGTTTTTATACTTTTAGTAATTCATTGCTAAATTTGATTATGCTTTACTACTGACGCATGTTGATGATACTAGTAGATTATGGAACGATATATTCATCCATATAAACTTCAAATACATGCAGCAACTATGCAAACATGAAATGGTCATTGACTTGTCCAACATACATTTTTCCAAAGGAGTTTTTCAAGGATGCGTTCTTGGAAAACATCCCCATGATACATTTGATAAAGGGAAGGCTTGGAGGGCCTCCTCTCTTTTGGAGCTCATCCATAGTGATTTTATGGGACCATTTCCTCATCCATCCATCAACAAAGCAAGGTGTGTGCTTACATTTACTGATGATTTATCACAATACACTTGGGTGTATTTTCTGAGGCATAAGTCCAAGTTTTTTTATCATCTCAATGACTTCAAAGCATATGCAGAGACTCATTCTAGAAGAAAGATAAAAATCCTTTGCACAAACAGTGAGGGGAAATATATGAACCGATATTTCCAACATATTTGTTTAGAGGCAGGTATATAGCTACAACACATAGTATCTCAAACTCAACAATAAAACAAAGTAGTCGAGTGGAAGAACAAATCCATCAAAGATATGGCCACTTTCATGTTGCATGCAATATCCCTATCTCCTAGGATTTGGACTGAGCAAATTAACCGCGCTAAACACATTCAAAAAATATCTCCTCAAAGATCTGTCAAGGACATGACTCCCTATGAGGCATGGAGCGGTAGAAAATCAGAATTCACCCACTTCTGAATATTTGGATCACATGCATGTGCCCTCGTACCCTTTGAAAAGAAGAAATCATTAGATATAGAGAATACTACATGCATTTTTGTGGGATATAAAGATGGTTTGAAATATTATAGGTTACTTGATCCATCTACGGACATGCTTATCTTTAACCACAATGTTCAGTGTGAGGAGAGTCCCTTGCATGCACCATTGGAGCCACATGCAGAGACCTCGGTACACATTGACTGCACTGGACATCAGTGATGATGAGTCCACTCACTTAGATCATGGTTCATATCTGAGCTCCGAATATAATTAATAAGATGGTGAGCATGATGATGATGCGCATGAAGATGCTAAGCCACCCTAGATGCCTAAGTGGGAACATACCACCCTACAAGTAGCAAGAGATATTGTGGGGGATCCATCAAATCAGAGGAGGATGAGGTCTCATTTTTAGGATTCTCCTCATGCACTCACAACTACCGAACTAGTGATTACCATACATTGTTATATGGTTCTAGCTTCAAATTTGCAGACCTATGCAGAGGCTGTAGGTAATTCCTTCTAGGAAGTCGTTATGCAGAAGGAGTACAAATCTATCCTTGACAAACAAAATTGGGATCTGGTTCCACTTCCTTCAGACATGAAGCTTTCTAGATGCATATGGGTCTATAGGACCAAGAAGGAAGTAGACATACATATTAGTAGGTATAAGGAAATACTGGTTGCCAAAGGTTTTCATCAGATCCACATGATAGAATATGATGAGACCTTTTATATTGTAGCAAAGATGGACTCCATCCTATTGGCCCTTTCCATTATGGAAGCCAAGGGGTGGAAAGGTCACTAGATGGATGTGAAGACTATTTTTCTTCACGGGGATCTCTCATACGATATTTACATGGAGCAACCACAGGGTTCATTTAGAACTCATCCTCAATATGCCAACTAAATAAGTCCCTTTATGGAAAGGGGTAAACCACAACTAACAGAATGACTACAGAAATCAACTCTTATCCCAAGTATGTTATATAAATGAACATGCTAACAAGACAAGATAAAGAGCATACCTCATCTAGACGTTCGATGAAGACCACCATTGAGCACTTGAATCAAAGACTTATACCTGTAACTTGTCCTCAACAACCAAGATACGCATGAATATGGTGAAAATATATATTGTTAGCAAATATAATAACATAATCCATCAACATTCATAACAAATATGCCCATGGAATAACAATTCAAATATTTTCAAGATATTAATTGGACAAGAAAATAGTATTTCTATTAAAATATGATCAACAAAAGTGTATGAGTGACAAAATTCTATGTTGGCACGTCTCTAAACCGAGAAACTAATTCCCTTCAAGCTAGGCCTCCACCACTTCAATCCTCCATCAAAGGAAAGCTCATATAAGAGAGACAATGAGGTTCTCCATCAAAGAGGGAAGAGATTTGGGGCTGAACAATGTGTTCAAACTTTAAAGGACAAAAGGATGCAGAGTCAATATGAAGTGAATAATTTCTCCAGAGTAACTTTTCTCTCAAAAGTTGAATTCTCTCCTCTTCCACGGTTTGGATATGACCCATTTTATAGCCTTCAAATGGAACTGAAGGGCCGAGTCAGAACATTTCCAGTATATGGAAGGTCAAGGATCATGGATCTCATGGCGTGACATGGAAACCCGACACAATTTTTAATTTTGAGAACCAAACCCAATGTATGTGGGCTGTAGTGGTACAACTTGCATATACACATGCTGTCTAACTGGTAGGGCACGTATATGTGGAAAAACATGATTTTTTAGCTCTGGGAAGTGCAAAAGGGGACTTCAAGTCTGCATAGGAAAATGGAAAATTCCTTCTGAGCAAGTTGCATGGGGTGAGGAAAATATTTCTATAAAAGATTCCCCCTAATGTGTGAGGTCAGAGGAGTATCTGCGATGGATGAAATACATTATAATTCCCAAAAGTGGAGTAATGGAGACCCAGCTAGACGAACTAGTTGCTCATGAGAATATTACAATCCATAATAACTTTGTACACATGCCTGCCAATTTGAATTACACTGCAGATCCATGTGGAAATATACCAAACAATTTTTCATCGCCATGAATAGGAAATACAAAGTAGATACATGCCAAAGGCTGTCATAGTCACGAAAAAGGCTTGGTGAAAACTAGTCTCAAAATAAATATGAAGATATATGTATACAATGGAGTACAATCTGATCTCCCATGATTACTGAAGTCATATAGGTACTAATCCAATGAATGATAGCAACGAATCAAGAAAGTTTCTACTATAAACTGTTGTCTTCAAGTCTTCTACATAATCCGTCAAAGGTGCAAGTCTACATCATGTGAATAGAGGAGTTGAGGTTGAACATAATGAGACTTCATTTGATTACCAATTCCTTAATGTATACCGTTAACAAATGTGAGACAACCTACCGATAATGAAAGTAGGTATCAATGCACCAAGTACATTCTTACAAGTGTGAATAAAGGTGTTGAGGTCGAACACTTGAAAAATCCATCGATTAAGAGAAATTGATGTATTCCCAACTGTCGATGGTGGGAGAACCTACCACTAATTATTGCAAGCCTCTAGGTACCCATAGGACTCCAAGCCTCGTTTCCAGAATAGATGAGCTAAAGTCAATGGAAGGAGACCCATTGAAATAAGAGCATCAAGGCATCTCTCATCAGTCAACATGAGGTACAAAGCAACAAAATGATGATTTGGAGGAACTCAAATGAAGAACATGTTCATGGACTATTGGCACAGAGGAAGACCCAGGGTTCAATGCTTAAGAGAGAACCAACAAAGCCCTAATTACCAGCCCTTTTGGCAACACCTGTGAAGCAGATGAAGTCTCACCCGAGGTAGAGGGAGGGGTGGTTCCAAGACTCAGGTGTCTAAAACCTTAGCTGGGACACAGATCTGTGATTCTATCCTTACAGGGCACTTAGCATAGATCATTCATCAGTATTCAAACGTTATTATGCTTCGCAAATAGCACAAAGAATCACAACATTCACTTAGATCTAAGATATCTCAGCACTTAGAAACAGAAAAATAGATCGGATCCAGTAGATAGACACTACGCATATATATCAGATCTAACATTCATACAAATCTAAGAAGCATAGAGCATAAGTGGATATATCAGAGCACACAACATAAGAAAAGATAAACACATTGAACCAAAGCACAGAGAATAACACATAGATTTACATGGTTCACCCCCACCCTGGGGCTATGTCCACCAAATCTTCTTCTTTATTAGTGTCATCTATCAGTTACAACACAAAGCCACTCTCAAAACCCTTACTTTGCACAGGACAGAAGATATGCGCATCTTGTTAGATCCTTCTTCCTTTCACTTCAACACAAATCCTTCTACAATCTCTTACAACAACTTGCACTTAGCTCTGCAAGCCTCTTACAATCATGCACAAAGCATTTACAATCTACATTCGATCACACAGATCTAACTACTAGCACTAAGCCATCACATATACTACTTCTTACATTACCTATATTTCTATTTATACATTACAAAAGTGGGCCTAAGAGTGGGTAAACCCATGGACCGACATCCCTTTCCCATTAAATTAACCCAAAACCCTAAAAGAGGCCCAAAAGTGGACTGAGATCCCGTGATTTCTTCTTTTCCTGGTGCTCCATCTTTGACAGTGTGTCGAAGTCCCAAAAATAGTCACTTATGACCAAGTGGTCCTCAAAACTTGGTCAAGGGCCAATAGGCCCCCAACACTCATCTATGACTCATCTCGAGTCACTCAGGTCTGACCATATTTGCTTTGAATTCCTTGAGCTTGGCTCGAGTTGCTTCGACCTGCCGCATTGCTACTGCCTCTTGTTCGACGAACTCTTGGATGAGTGCCTCGTTCACTGGCCCTTCTAGGCACTGTTCTGCTATATTCACAAGCTTTTCAAGTTCTATTCCTTGGCTTTCAACTTTAGCAAATAGTTGGGATGCATTTTCTTGCACTGGTTGAAGTCATTGAGAGATTTCCATTACTTTATTCTGAAGCGTGTGAATCTACTATTGGGATGTGCATTGCTCTGGAAACCTCTTCATTCTCTCTATGGGTGACATGGCCTTCAACTGTACATGTATCTTTTTAGCGTCGTGCTTCGCCTCTTGGAGTTGTGACTCTAATTTATGCAATTCTAGGTTCCCGGTGAGGTTCTCATACATCTGCGCACTTCTTCTACTTAACTTTTTGCATTCCTCAGAGAGTGCTTTAATCCTTTCTACGGTGCTCAGGGCAGTTATTTCTTACTGGTCACACACTTCCTATGGGTTCTATGGTATGGTCTGAAGTTCTAAGTCCATGACTCTTTGTTGAATTTGCTGAATAACTTTAGCAAGCATCATCACTTGGCATTCTATGGGGTCCTCTGCTTTCTGTTGACTGCTTCTTCAATCCCAATCTGCTTCGCGAGCAACTGCTCTTTCTCTTTTTGAATCTTTGCTCTGTCTTCTTCAAAAAAATTTTGGAGAGTGTCCCTCTCTTGTTGTGCAACTCAATGTTTCTCGAGGATTTCCTCCTATGCTTGCTTTAAGGCCTAGGTGGCCTGTGTTGTTACTTCTTGTGCCTTCCAAAGGCATACTTCGACTGTGTCAGCAACCTTGTGGAGTTGAACTGGTGCATTTCCTTCTTCTGTTGTTCCTTTTGGTAGGGGCACAGAGGAGACTACATGGCTAGAATAGAGATCTTGTTGTACTCCTTGGAGTTTGATCTCGATTCTATTGTACATTGTCTCTTGCTTAGCTTCCTGTTTTTCCGTTATCTATTCTATGGCTTCGTTCATAGTTGCGATGAGAAAACTAAATTCATTTGGAGTGAGCATGGTCTTTAGCTTAGTCATGGGTGATTTTGATTTCTTCCGGGAGGAAGGTTCTGGAGGTGAACCCTTCCTTTTCTTTATGATTTATTCTTTGTCTCCTGGTCTCTATTTGACTTCCTCTAAGTCTTTTCCATTACCTCCTTTCTCTGGTGTAGCTGATGCAGTTCTTATAGATCTGCTGTCTACATCCTGGATATCCTCATCCTTCTTTGTCTACTTTGTTTTCTTTGTCTTACTGGGTCCAGGTGTATTCTGCGTAGATTTTGGGTTGTTGATGTCAGACATTTCTGCGGGGTCTGCTAAAATAAGGAGGTCCACCAACCATTTCTTTATGATTTCCTCCAGGTCTCCTTCTGTCAGTTTGTAATAAGACCGAAGTTGTTCCTTTTTCTCATCAGCACGTGCTGGAAGATATATAAAATGGTGGTCTACACTAAACTTTATCAAAGGTTGAAACTTGTGTAAAGTATTCAGAGTCATGCGAGGCTTGGACTAGATGATGAGCTTCAACTGGGTGTAGTAGGTATGAAATACGACATTGGATTTCCACTACTTGTTCATGTCGTTCGAGTACCATAGGGTACCGAACTTCGTAGCTAGTGGTTCAAAGGGGTCAATGTCGGGGAAGGTTGCACCTTCCGGTAGCTGCCAACAACGAAAGCTATAAGTATCAAGAGCCAGCTAAAATAAAATTCATGCCCCTAATCCTGGGCTTCTTGGCAATCAATCTCTAGTTGATTCACTAGGTACTTCACCTAGTTCATCTATAGTCCCTCTGCACACTTTCATGCAAGGTCGACTACAAAGACGGATACATGCATGGGTCGATTCTTGCGTACCAACTTCCCTGCAATCAGTTGACAGGCGAGGCGTACTGTGCCACTTTCAATAGAAGCTACCTTGTAGCCTCCCATGCCTTTTTCAACATCACCATAGGCTTCTTTGATATTCTGAGAAAGAGCACGATTCATGGTCTTTCTAGGATAGTAATCCTGGGAATTAGGGCCCTACATGCTAAGCCCGATGATATGGTTGATCAGTACTGGATCAAATGTTATGAGACGATTCAACCATAAGTATCCTCCATGGTAACTTGCCAACAACAGATTCACACAAGCATTCACCTTCTGGTGACTTCCGAAGTGCAGTATCTTCATAACGTGAATAAGAGTAGACTGCGTGAGGTTCATCGTCCATTGTTGAGGGATGATCTTTGAATTCTTGCCCTTGGTTTTGGTTAGGTACTTGTATGGGGCAAGTGTGTTGAAAACTCTATGATCCCCAAGGTTGAAGTCACTAAACTTCAAGTTTGTGATCTTGTTGTGATCTACGTGGAATGGGCGTACTCCTTTCAGTAGGTACGCCGTGATTAGAGTGTACTCAAAGTCTCTAGGCACACTATCTCTGTTGATTGCACCACTCAGAGGTGGTATGTAAGTAGGTAGGATGGATGGAACCAACTTTGCGTTGGCCATATCATCTTTATGTTTGGTTCTTCATTCTACGCCAACTCGGGATGTTCCTGCTCGAGCAGTCAATGGGGAGGCTTGCACTCCTCTCGTCGATGATGTCTGTAATCCTGTAGACAATCCCCGCTCTGACATGACTCTTTCGACTTTGAGGCTAGCGAGTACCTCTCTTACAGATTCTTCAGCTGTGCTAAATTTGTTGGACATATACACTCAGGATCAATAGCTCGGGTTTTTGTAGATACTGTAATAAGGTAGAGAGTAAGGGCAGAGTAATCATGGTTCACTATTTAGGTAGTCTGGGGATTCAAATTCATGATTAGAAAAAGTGTCTTCCATGCATGACACGATGGATTAAGTAAGTAACTATGTAACAGATTGTTTGCAATGGGTATGGGGCTTCCTTAACTCTGGTTCTATCCGTTATGGTGTGGTCTAATGTTCTGGTGATGAGCTATCAATTCTTTTCAATCTGTTTGTGGCAGCAATTGAACAGGTATATTGGCCTTCAACGACTATATTGCTTCACCATGGAGAAGTGGCCCATGTTGTTTTTTTGTTATCCTGACGCAGCTTGAGTTGTGAAAATTTTCTTTCAGAGGTGTTTCCTCTGAAACCCTCTGTATCCCATCTATCTGAGCTCTCTTTCTACTTAGCTTTCTAGCCTTCTTCCCCATGAGCTTCGTCTCGGTAGTTCGTTTCTTGATCTAGATCTTATTTTCCTTGGGCATAGTCACTTCGCGTTGCTGAGGTTCTTTCCCAAGACTCAAGAGAACTACTTCGTCTGTATCTAGTACAGATACTTCAATATTCTGTGAGTCCCCTAGATGTTTGACATTTGAGCTTCTAGTGTCAACTAGCTTTGATTTATTCTCCTGTTCCTCGATCAACTGTGTGATCCTTTTTGTCATGAAATCTTTTAGCTCTTGTCGCTGCTATTGTAATACCTTGTCTTCTTCCTTGTTTATGGCTTGATCTCTCTCAATCCAAGATTTTCCAAGTAACATAGTGAACAAGGTACCGTCCTTAATAAATTTAATATTCTCAAAATCTTCTTCAGTCGAAGTGCCATTAGCATTCGTAGATATCTGAGCGAGTCTTCCACATAAGTTTACCAATTTTTCTCTGAAGAGTCTTATTCTTCCTAGTGAAGGGGTCATGGGAGGCTTCCCTATAGCTTCCCATGTTATCTCTGTCATGATATTTATCTTTGTTTCCTCATCTAGAACACAATCAACGTCGAAGTCCCTTATCCTTAATTCAATGCATTCTTTTTCTTTAAAGATCTCTGATAATCTGACATGTAGGTGTTCATTCAGGGTTTCTTTCATCTGAATTAATACATTCTCTGATTCTTTCCGAGGCTCTGCTATCTCTGGATCTTCCTTAGGATGTTCTTCCTGCAGATTCATTCTTTCAAGCTTAGCAATCATTCTAGGGAAATCCAATACTTCATGGTCCAGAGCTTTGCAAAAAATACAACTAGGTCCTTCACCAGGGCATTCCTTAGCTAGATGTCCCAGTTTTCTGCAACTGTAACATAGGGTCAATCCTCTCTTTCTCTTAAGTGATCCCCAACTTCTTCTGTACTGCGCACTAGAATCATAGTAGTTAGCCTGCAAAAAAAGCCTTCTAGGATCTTGCATCCATTTGTTAGTCCAAACATTATTTCTATGCATAGGTATAACATATCTATTATTATGTTTATCAGATCTACTCATATCAAACTTTATTTCTTCTATTAATGTTCTAGGTTTTAAGCTAGGACCGACTCTATCAAACATACCTAGATCCATGCTCTAGAAACAAAAATTTCACTTGTCTTACTTCTACAGAGCACAAAGCTTCGAGATCTAAGAAATTTTAACTATTCTTACCTTTGTTAGAGCATAGGGCTTACAAATCTTACCTCTTTTCTGCAGATCTGACTTCTTTCTTTCAAAAATTCCCACGTTTACTTTTCTTAGAGCACATAGCATTCAAATATCGCTTCTTTTTTTCAGATCTGATCTTCCTTCTTCAAATATGACCTTATTCGTTTCACAAAGATTCACAGGTTGAGTACAAATCAACGCACCAGTGCAACAAATCTATGCACAGAGCTTTCTTTTGCATAAATTTTCAGCTCCCAACAATGGAACCATTTGTTGGCATAGGGGGAGACCCAGGGTTCAACGCTCAAGAGCGCACCAACAAAGACCTAACTACCAGCCCTTTCGGCAACACCTGTGAAGTAGATGAAGTCTCACCTGAGGTAGAGGCAGGGGTGGTTCCAAGACTCAGGTGTCTGCAACCTTAGCTGGGACACAGATCTGTGATTCTATCCTTATAGGGCACTTAGCATAGATCATTCATCAGTATTCAACCCTTATTATGCTTCGTAGATAACACAGAGCATCACAACATTCACTTAGATCTAAGATATCTCAGCACTTAGCAACAAAAAAATAGATCGGATCTAGTAAATCGACACTAAGAATCTATATCAGATCTAACATTCATACACATATAAGAAGCACATAGCATAAGTGGATATATCAGATCACATAGCATAAGAAAAGATAAACACATTGAACCAAAGCACAGAGCATAACACACATATTTACATGGTTCACCCCCACCCTAGGTCTACGTCCACCAACTCTTCTTCTTTATTAGTGTCTTGAATCAGTTACAACACAAAGCCACTCAAAACCCTTACTTCGCACAAGACAAAAGATTTGCGCAGCTCACTAGATCCTTCTTCCTTGCACTTCAACACAAAGCCTTCTACAACCTCTTACAATCATGCACAGAGCATTTACAATCTACATCCAATCACATAGATCTAACTACTAGCACTAAGCCATCACATATACTACTTCTTACATTGCCTATGTTTCTATTTATACATTAAAAAAGTGGGCCTAAGCGTGGGTAAACCCACGAGTCGACATCCCTTTCCCATTACATTAACCCAAAACCCTAAAAGAGGCCCAAAAGTGGACCGAGATCCCATGATCTCTGCTTTGCCTGGCTCTCCATCTTTGACAGGTTGTTGAAGTCCCAAAAATGGTCACTTATGACCAAGTGGCCCTCAAAACTTGGTCAAGGGCCAACAAGTCCCCAACACTCACCTGTGAATCGTCCCGAGTCACTCAGGTCTGACCAATTCTTCTTCAAATTCCTTGAGCTTGGCTCGAGTTTCTTCGACCCACCGCATTGCTATTGCCTCTTGTTCGGTGAACTGTTGGATGAGTACCTCATTCACCAGCCTTTCTAGGCATTGTTCTGCTGTATTCACAAGCTGTTAAAGTTTTATTCCTTGGCTTTCAACTTCAACAAATAGTTGGCATGCATTTTCTTGCACTGGTTGAAGTCGTTGAGAGACTTCCATTACTTTTCTCTGAAGCATGTGAATCTACTGTTGGGATGTGCATTGCTCTGGAAACCTCTTCATTCTCTCTATGGGTGGCATGGCCTTCAACTGTACGTGTAGCTTTTCAGCATAGTTCTTCGCCTCTTGGAGTTGTGACTCTAATTTATGCAATTCTGGGTTCTCGGTGAGGTTCTTGTACATTTGTGCACTTTTTCTACTTAACTGTTTGCATTCCTCAACGAGTGCTTTAATACTTTCTATGGTGCTCCGAGAATTTATTTCTCACTGGTCGTGCACTTTCTGTGGGATCTGTGGTATGGTCTAGAGTTCTAAGTCCATGACTCTTTGTTGAAGTTGTTGAATAACTTCAACAAGCGTCATCACTTGGCGTTCTATAGGTTCCTATGCTTTCTTTTCTAAGCCGGTCACAGAGAAAAATGCTCTGTTGACTGCTTCTTCAATCCCAATCTGCTTTGCGAGCAACTTCTCTTTCTCTTTTTGAATCTTTCCTCTATCTTCTTCAAATTTTTCTTGGAGGGTGTCCCTCTCTTGTTGCATAGCTCAACGTTGCTCGAGGATTTCCTCCTATGCTTTCTTTAAGGCCTGGGTGGCCTGCGTTGTTTCTTCTTGTGCCTTCCAAAGGCATACTTCGACTGTGTCAACAATATTGTGGAGTTGAACTGGTGCATTTCCTTCTTCTGTTGTTACTTCTAGCAGGAGCGCAAAGGACACTGCGCGACTAGACTGGAGAGCTTGCTGTACTCCTTGGAGTTCGATCTCTATTCTGTTGTACATTGTCTCTTTCTTAGCTTCTTGTTTTTCCATTATCTCTTCTATGGATTCATTCATAGCTGCAATGAGAAAACTGAAGTCATCTAGAGTGAGCGTGGTATTCAACTTAGTCACAGGTGCTTTTGATTTCTTTTGGGAGGAAGGTTCTGGAGGCGAACCCTTCCTTTTCTTTATGATTTCTTCTTTGTCTCCTGGCCTCTGTTCATCTTCCTCTAAGTCTTCTCCATTACCTCCTTGCTCTAGTGTAACTGATGCGATTCTTACATATCTGTTGTCTACATCCTGGATATCCTCGTCCTTCTTTGTCTGCTTTGTTTTCTTTATCTTACTGGGTCTAGGTGTATTATGTGTAGCTTCTGGGCTGTTGATGTCAGACATTTCTATGGGGTCTCTTAAAACAAGGAGGTCCTCCTACCATTCCTTGGTGATTTCCTCCAGGTCTTCTTTTGTTAGCTTGTAATAAGATTGAAGTTGTTCCTTGTTCTCATCAGCGCGTGCTGTCAGATATATAAAATGGAAGTCTATATTGAACTTTATTAAAGGTCGAAACCTATGTAAATTATTCTGTAGAAATTTCAATACAAATTAAGTATTTCCTGGGATTCCCCTGATCTAACAATTATATGCCACTGTTAAATACCAAATCGCTTCTACTATTATTCTTGTAGAAAATTAAACCATGATCACAACCACAATTACAAAGTGAAATATCAAGAACACATAACACATAAGTTTTTACCGGGAAAGCTTAAAGCTAAAAACCCCACTATCATATATTATGTATATCATGAATCTTGAAACAATCTCATAAAAAACTCTAATCCAAGAGCTCTCAGTACAATACAATCGTCTCACACTATCATACACAAATCAACAAATACATGTGCCAATTCC
>ML790237.1:268466-283380 GCA_009831015.1 Picea engelmannii
TTTGTCAAAGGTCTCAAAACCTTCTAACTATTCAATGTACACTTCTTCCTCAATGATCCCATTGAGGAACACAGTTTTAACATCCATCTGATGAATGCGCCAACCCATCTGTGCTGAGAGTGTAAGGATGGATCTTATGGAAGAGTACCTTGCGACAGGTGCAAAGGTCTCATCATAATCTATCCCCTCGATCTGTGAGAAGCCTCAAGCCACAAACCTGGCCTTTTATTTCTCCACACTCCCATCAGCAGCTTGCTTTACCTTGTAGATCCATCTCGAACCTACCACTGATTTGTCGATCGGTCTTGGGAAAATTTCCCATGTACTATTTTTGAAAATGGAGTCATACTCCTCTACCATAGCATCAACCCAAGTGGGGTCCTACACTGCTTCCTGAAATAAAGATGGTTCAGTCACAATAAATTTGCTCATGAGAGCCATGTATCCAACAAATCGATCAGGAGATTGTCTCTGTCTGCGCTGTGAAGTAGGGGCTCGTACATTCTGTGCAACATCTAGTCTCAATCTGTCATCTTTCATGGTGTTCTTTCTGCCATTTCTGATGGATGGATCTGCTTGATTGGTTTCCTCCACTCCATGAACCTCCTCATGTGGCTGGTCCACATCTTGAGGCTCATCCTTGGGAACCAACAGTTCCTCTTTTGCATGCAAGTCTAGCTCCCTCTCAAGTGACAACTGCATGGCTTTCCCCTCATCGAATTTTATATCCTATTGCATAAAAGTCATCTTACTGTTCGGAAAATACACACGATAATTATGGGGTGTTTCTGTGTACCCCATAAATATCCCAACTTCAACAATCGATTCCAGCTTCTTCCTAGCATCCTTGGTCACATGCACATAAACAGATGAACCAAAATTTTTAAAATGACAAACATCAGGTTTCTTACCAGTAAAAGATTCTTTAGGTGTACTCATTCCAAGTATTCTATGAGGACAATGGTTTTGCACATAAACCACAGTATTGCATGCTTTCACTCACAAATTCCTTGGTAGGCCTTGATCATGCAACATTGTTTGTGCTGCACCCACAATTGTTTTGTTCTTTCTCTCCACGACCCCATTTTGCTGTGGGTTATGAGGCGCTATGAGTTCTCTTCGAATTCCTTCTCTGCTGCAGAAGTATTTGAATTCATTAGAGATGTATTCTCCACCATTATCGCTCCTTAGAGCCTTCACTTGCGTCCCCAACTCTTTCTCCACCAATGCTTTAAACTCACAGAACTTTGAGAATGTTTGATCCTTCTTCTGCATGAAGAATATATAGCATTCATGAGAAAATTCATCAACAAAAATAACATAATGCCTATGTTTTGTTTTTGAAACAACTAAGAATGGTCCACACACGTCTATGTGAATTCTCTCTAGGATTACCGAAGCACGATTCTCCTTTTCATGAAAGGTGGACTTTACATACTTCCCCAGGGTGCACCCCTTGCACTGATCTAACTGAGCAAGTGTTCCCCTTAGAAGTCCAGTAGATATTTTCTGCATGATCTTCAAGGCTCCATGATGAAGATGGCCCAATCTCCTGTGCCATAATTCTCCCTCATCCTGGCTCACCACTTTTTCTACCTTGCCTATCATGGCACTGCAACCATCTACCTCCAGCATGTAGAGATTCTTAACTCGAATCCCTATCTTCTTGACTTGACCCGTTTCTTTATGTAACAGGTAGGATTTTCCACTATTAAAAACAACATCATAGCCTCTGTCCTCCAACATTGTGAATGAGACCAAGTTTTTCTTCAGACCTGGAACATGCATAGCATTTTTCAATTGAAATGGTTTACCTGACTCCCTCTGAAAGGTAATGGTACCAATACCAGTTGCACTATATCATCCATCGTCACCCATCTCTATATGCATTCTGAGATCTTTCTCCTCCAAGTCAATGAAAGACTCTTTATCTCCCGTCATGTGGAATGAAGCGCCACTATCCAAATACCACACCGATCCCGATGCGCTTGAAGCCATGCATGTGATCAAAGCGAAGTCAAGTTCAAATTGTGAGACAAGAGCCTCACCAGTTGTAGCTCCAACAACCATCTTGTTCTTCCTCTTCTGTGGACAGGTAGTAGCGAGATGCCCATGTTTGTGACAGTGAAAACACTTCACTTTGGACAAATCCAGCTTCTTGACTTTAGACTCAGATTTTGGATGGAATTTCTTCCCTTTCCCTTTCCCTTTCCTTTCCTTGGCAGTCAAAGCACAATCCTCTTCATCATCATGCTTTGTTGAAGATCCATCTCTAGTGTTCTGCCTAAACTCCTCTTGCACTAGATCCGACCATAGTTGTTCCCAATCCGACAATTTTTCCCTTCCATTGACAGAGTCTTGATAACTGTGCCAACTCTTGGGAAGTCCTAGGAACACCAAGCTCACCAAATCATTAGTAGCGACTGTTATTCCTACACTTCCAAGCTCATCCCGACATTGGACAAACTTCGTGATATATTTTGGAATGGTGTCGCCCTTCTCCATCTTGATCTTCCTGAGTTTATCTTTGAGCACCAATTTCCTATGGTCGCTACTATTTTGGAACAGATCTGTCAAAACCTTCCACATTGCATGTGGTGTGGTTTTCCCATGGAGACTTGAGACAATGTGGTCTCGAACTCCCTCCAATAGAATCCTCCTCACCTTTGCCACTTTCTTTTGTCACGCATCAAGATTTGCAGTGTCTGTCGCATCTGGCTTAGGAACATCTCTATCAATGTAATCCTTCAAGCCATTGTCTTTGAGTACTGCTTCCATCCTTTCCTTCCAAGTAATGTAGTTAGAGCTTCCCTCGAGTGCATACTCCAACCTCAAGCCATTGAAAGACATTTTCGATCTTGAATCAACTGTCGCACCAAGAAAATCATGCAAATTAGATTGTTATCCAACCACCAAAACTCAACTGCTGCAATCTATCTTGCCCTAGGAGGTTCACACCCCACCTGAGAGCAGCCTGAGGGAAGTTCACACCCTACCAGTGCCTAGCCTGTGAACTCTCTGAGCAAGTTTGCACCTTGCTAATGTATAGCCTGCGAACCTTCTAGGGAATTTCACACTGCACTTCACTGTGGGGTGAGGGAAGTTCACACTTCTCCCTTAAGTAGCCTGCGAGAATGTTAATGAAGTTCGCACCTTGCCTTTGAGTAGGGTGCGAGAATTTCTTCTTTGAGAACTGAGCGTAGTCTACAGTACTAAATTTTGCACCCTGCTAGATACGTGACCTGCGAGAACGAAATTATGTTTGCACCTCACTTCTTTAGCTTCATGGCCTCCGTGGATCTGATACCTTGTAGAAATTTCAATACAAATTAAGTATTTCCTGCGATTCCCCTGATCTAACAATTATACGCCACTGTTAAATACATAATCGCTTCTACTATTATTCTTGTGGAAAATTAAACCACGATCACAACCACAATCATATCAAGAACACATAACACAACATTTTTTACCAGGAAAGCGTAAAGCTAAAAACCCCACTATAATATATTATGTATATCATGAATCATGAAACAATCTCATACAAAACTCTAATCCAAGAGCTCTCAGTACAATACAATCATCTCACACTGTCATACACAAATCAACAAATACATGTGCCAATTCCTGTGTCCAGACAGCTTGCCTCCTCTGCACAAACTTTGCAATTCGAATTCTCACAATGACACGAATTGTCTAGTTTGCACATGCTCATAAGCATATTCACTGCATGTGTGATCAAATCAAAACTGATAGCCAAACTATCCCTTTCACCTGTTATCTCAACTGGGTCTCCACCGGATCTGGCATGCATGTAGTTAATCGTGGTGAATCTTTAGTTGCATGTGAGTTCACTAATTTACTGAACTCTCACTAGTGCATGTTTAGTTACAACTAGTACAACTGATCTTAACTCAATTAACTACACTTATAATTCTGTTACAAATCCAACTCACTCAGTTATGAATGAAATAATAGATTAATATTTATTGTCCAATTTATTTAAGGGAAAATTAAATTAGACACATATTTCTTGTTGACTTTTCAACATATTCGGGGTCATGCGAGGCTCAGAGTGGATGACGAGCTTCAACTGGGTGTAGTAGGTATGAAATATGACATTGGATTTCCACTGCTTGTTCATGTTGTTCGAGTACCACAAGGTACTGAACTTCGCATCTACTGGTTCAAAGGGGTCAATGTTGGGGAAGGTTGCACCTTCCAGTAGCTCCCATGCAACGAAAGCTATAAGTATCAAGAGCCAGCTAAAATGAAATTCATTCCCTTTATCCCGGGCTTCTTGAAAATCAATCTCTAGTTGATTCACCAAGTACTTCACCCAGTTCATCTGTAGTCCCTCTGCGCACTTTCCTGCGAGATCGACTACAAATCCGGATACTTGCGTGGGTCGATTCTTGCATACTAAATTCCCTTCAATTAATTGATAGGCGAGGCGTACTGCGCCACTTTTAATAGAAGATACCTTATATCCTCACACGCCTTTCTCAACATTGACATAGGCTTCTTTGATCTTCTAAGCAAGAGCATGATCCATGGTCTTTCCAGGATAGTAATTGTGGGGATCAGGGCCCTACATGCTAAGCCCGGTGATTCGGTTGATTAGCACTGGATCAACTGTTATGCGATGGTTCAACCATAATTATCCTCCATGGTAACTTGCCAGCAACAACTTCACACAAGAATTCACCTCCTGGTGTTTTTCGAAGTGCGGTATCTTCATAACGTGAAGCAGAGTATACTATGCGAGGTTCATCGTCCATTGGTGAGGGACGATCTTCGAATTCTTGCCCTTGGTTTTGGTTAGGTACTTGTACGGGGAAAGTGTGCTGTAAAATTTATGATCCCCCAGGTTGAAGTCACTAAAATTCAAGGCTGCGATCTTTTCATGATCTGTGTGGACTGGGAGTACTCCTTTCAGTAGGTACATCGTGATTAGAGTCTACTCAAAGTCTCTAGGCACACTATCTCTGTTGATCACACCACTCAGAGGTGGTATGTAAGCAGGTAGGATGGCTGGAATGAACTTCACGTTGGCCATATCATCTTTATGTTTGGTTCTTCATTCTGCGCCAACTCGGGATGTTCTTGCTCGAGAAGTCGATGGGGAAGCTTGCACTCCTCTCATCGATGATGCCTGTAAGCCTATAGATAATCCCCTCTTTGACATGACTCTTTCGGCTATGAGGCTAGCAAGTACCTCTCTTACAAATTCTTCAGCTGCGCTAAATTTGTCGGACATATATGCTCAGGATCAATAGCTCAGGTTCTTTTACATACTGTAATAAGGTAAAGAGTAAGGGTGGAGTAATCATGGTTCACAATTTAGGTAGTCTGCGGATTCAAATTAATGATTAGAAAAAGTTTCTTCTATGCATGGCGCGATGGATTAAGTAAGTTTCTCTGTAACGGATTGTTTGCAACGGGTATGGGGCTTCCTTAACTTTGGTTCTATCCATTATGGTGTGGTCTAATGGTTTGGTGATGAGATATCAATGCTTTTCAATCCGTTCGGGGCAGCAGTCGAATAGGTATATCGGCCTCTAATGGCTATATTGCTTCACCATGGCAAAGTGGCCCATGTCGTCGTTCTGTTATCCCGATGCAACTTGAGTTGTGCAAAGTTTCTTTTGGAGGGGTTTCATTTGAAACTGTTTGTAGCCTATCGATCTAAGCTCTCTTTCTACTTATCTTTCTAGCCTTCTTCCCCATGAGCTTCGTCTTGGTATTTCGTTTCTCGATCTGGTTCTTATTTCCTTGGGCATAGTCACTTCGCACTGCTGAGGTTCTTTCCCAAGAATCAGGAGAACTACTTCATCTGTATCTAGTACAGATACTCTAATCTTCTGTGAGTCCCCTAGTTGTTTGACATCTGAGCTTCTAGTGTCAACTAGCTTTGATTTATTCCCCTATTCCTCGATCAATTGTGCGATCCTTCTGGTCATGAAATCTTTTAGCTCTTGTCACTGCTGTTGTAATACCTTGTCTTCTTCCTTCTTTCTAGCTTGATCTCTCTCAATCCAAGGTTTACCAAGTAACATAGTGAATGGGGTGTCGTCGTCAATAAATTTAATAATCTTAAAATCTTCTTCAGTCAAAGTGCCATTAGCATTCATAGTTATCTAAGTGAGCCTTACACATAGGTTTACTAATTTTCCTTTGAAGAGTCCTATTCTTCCTAGTGAAGGGGTCATGGCAGGCTTAACTATAGCTTCCCATGTTCTCTTTGTCATGATATTTATCTGTGTTTCCTCATCTAGAACACAATCAATGTTGAAGTCCCCTATCCTTAATTCAATGCATTCTTTTGCTTTAAAGATCTCTAATAATCTGACATGTCGGTGTTCATTCAAGGTTTCTTTCATCTGAATTAATACTTTCTCCGATTCTTTCCGAGGTTCTGCTATCTCTGGATCTGCCTTAGGATGTTCTTCCTACATATTCATTCTTTCAAGCTTAGCAATCATTCTAGGGAAATCCAATACTTCATGGTCTAGAGCTTTGCAATAGAGACAACTAGGTCCTTCACCTAGGTATTCCTTAGCTAGATGTCCCGGTTTTCTGCAACTATAACATAGGGTGAATCCTCTCTTTCTCTTAAATGATCCCCAACTTCTTTTGTACTGTGCACTAAAATCATGGTAGTAGCTTGCAAAAAATTCCTTCTAGGATCTTGCATCCATTTGTTAGTCCAAACATTCTTTCTATGCATAGGTATAACATATCTATTATTATGCTTATCATATCTACTCACATCAAACTGTCTTTCTTCTATTAATATTCTAGGTTTTAAGATAGGACCAACTCTATCAAACATACCTAGATCCATGCTCTAGAAACAAAAATTTCACTTATCTTACTTCTACAGAGCACAAAGCTTCCGGATCTAAGAAATTTTAACTATTCTTACCTTTGTTAGAGCACCGGGCTTACAGATCTTACCTCTTTTTTGCAGATCTGACTGCTTTCTTTCAGAAATTCCCACATTTACTTTTCTTAGAGAACAGAGCATTCAAATATCACTTCTTTTCTTCAAATCTGATCTTCCTTCTTTATATCCGACCTTATTTGTGGCACAAAGCTTCACAGGTCGAGTACAAAGCTTTGCACTAGGGCAACATATCTATGCATAGAGCTTTATTTTGCACAAAGTTTCTTCTTCCTTAGTTCCCAACAATCATAGTTTCAGGTCCCGACAATGGAACCATTTGTTGGCATAGGGGTAGACCTAGGGTTCAACACTCAAGAGCGCACCAACAAAGCCCTAACTACCGACCCTTTCAACAACACCTGCGAAGCAGATGAAGTATCACCCGAGGTAGAGGCAGGGGTGGTTGCAAGACTCAAGTGTTTTCAACCTTAGCCGGGACACAAATCTATGATTCTATCCTTACAGGGAACTTATCATAGATCATTCATCAATATTCAACCCTTATTATGCTTCGCAGATAGTACAAAGCATCAAAAAATTCACTTAGATCTAAGATATCTCAGCACTTAGCAATAGAAAAATAGATCGACACTAAGAATCTATATTAGATCTAACATTCATACACATCTAAGAAGCACAGAGCATAAGTGGATATATCAGAGCACATAGCATAAGCAAAGATAAAAACATTGAACCAAAGCACATAGCACAACACACAGATTTACATGGTTCACCCCCACCCTAGGGCTACGTCCACCAACTCTTCTTCTTCTTTATTAGTGACTTCAATCGGTTACAACAAAAAGCCACTCAAAAACCTTACTTCGCATAGGACAAAAGATCTGCCCAACTCACTAGATCCTTTTTCCTTGCACTTCAGCACAAATCCTTCTACAACCTCTTACAAAAACTTGCACTTAGCTCTGCAAGCCTCTTACAATCATGCACAAAGCATTTACAATATACATCCGATCAAACAGATCTAACTACTAGCACTAAGATGTCACATCTACTACTTCTTACATTGCCTATATTTCTATTTATACATTACAAAAGTGGGCCTAAGCATGGGTAAACCCATGGGCCGACATCCATTTCCCATTACATTAACCCAAAACCCTAAAAGAGGCCCAAAAGTGGACTGAGATCCCATAATCTATGCTTCGACTGATGCTCCATCCTTGACAGGGTGTCAAAGTCCCAAAAATGGTCACTTATAACCAAGTGGTTCTCAAAACTTGGTCAAGGGCCAATAGGTTCCCAACACTCACCTGTGACTCATCCCGAGTCACTCAGGTCTGACCAATTCTGCTTCGAATTCCTTGATCTTGGCTCGAGTTGCTTCGAACTGTCGCATTGCTACTACCTCTTGTTCGACGAACTCTTGGATGAGTGCCTCATTCACCGGCCCTTCTAGGCACTGTTCTGCTATATTCACAAGCTATTCAATTTCTATTCCTTGGCTTTCAACTTCAACAAATAGTTGGCATGCCTTTTCTTGCACTGGTTGAAGTCATTGAGAGATTTCCATTACTTTACTCTGAAGCGTCTGAATTTGTTGTTAGTCTGTGCGTTACTTTGGAAACCTCTTCATTCTCTCTATGGGTGACAGGGCCTTCAGATGTACTTGTATCAGTGTCATGCTTCTCCTCTTGGAGTTGTGAATCTAATTTATGCAATTCTGGGTTCTCGATGAGGTTCTCGTACATCTGGGCACTTATGCTACTTAACTATTTGCATTCCTCAAAGAGTGCTTTAATCCTTTCTACGATGCTTTGGGAAGTTATTTCTCGTTGGTCGCGCACTTCCTGTGGGGTCTTTGGTATGGTCTGGAGTTCTATTTCCACGACTCTTTGTTGAAGTTGCTGAATAAATTCAGCAAGCGTCATCACTTGGCATTCTATGGGGTCCTCTTATTTTTGTTATAAGATGGTTACAGAGAGAAATGCTCTATTGGTTGTTTCTTCAATCCCAATCTACTTCGTGAGCAACTGCTCTTTCTCTTTTTGAATCTTTGCTCTGTCTTCTTCAAATTTCTCTTGGAGAGTGTCCCTCTCTTGTTGTGCAGCTCGACGTTGCTCGAGGATTTCCTCCAGTGCTTGCTTTAAGGCCTGGGTGGCTTGCATTGTTTCTTCTTGTGCCTTCCGAAGGCATACTTCGACTATGTCAGCAATCTTGTGGAGTTGAACTGGTGCATTTCCTTCTTCTGTTGTTCCTTCTGGCAGGGGCACAAAGGAGGCTGTGCGACTAGACTAGAGAGCTTGTTGTACTCCTTGGAGTTCGATCTCAATTTTGTTGTACATTGTCTCTTGCTTAGCTTCCTGTTTTTCTGTTATCTCTTCTATGGCTTCGTTCATAGCTGCGATGAGAAAACTAAAGTCATATGGAGTGAGCGTGGTCTTCAGCTTAGTCATGGGTGCTTTTGATTTCTTTCGAGAGGAAGGTTTTGGAGGCAAACCTTTCCTTTTCTTTATGATTTCTTCTTCGTCTCCTGGCCTATGTTCAACTTCCTCTAAGTCTTCACCATTACCTCCTTGCTCTGGTGTAACTGATGTGGTTCTTACAGATCTACTGTCTACATCCTGGATATCCTCGTCCTTCTTTGTCTGCTTTGTTTTCTTTGTCTTACTGGGTCTAGGTGTATTCTGTGCAGCTTCTGGGCTGTTGATGTCAAACATTTCTATGGGGTCTGCTAAAACAAGGAGGTTCGCCAACCATTCCTTGGTGATTTCCTCCAGGTCTTCTTTTGTTAGCTTGTAATAAGACTAAAGTTGTTCCTTGTTCTCATCAGAGTGTACTGTCAGATATATAAAATGGCGGTCTGCACTGAACTTTATCAAAGGTCGAAACCTATGTAAAGTATTCGGGGTCATGTGAGGCTCAGACTGGATGACGAGCTTCAACTGGGTGTATTAGGTATGAAATATGGCATTGGATTGCAACTGCTTGTTCATGTCGTTTGAGTACCACATGGTACTCAACTTCGCAGCTAGTGGTTACAAGGGATCAATGTCGGGGAAGGTTGCACCTTCTAGTAGCTCCCATGCAACGAAAGCTATAAGTATCAAGAGCCAGCTAAAATGAAATTCATGCCCCTGATCCTGGGCTTCTCAACAATCAATCTCTAGTTGATTCACTAGGTACTTCACCCAGTTCATCTGTAGTCCCTCTGCGCACTTTCCCGCAAGGTCAACTACAAAGTTAGATACTTGCGTGGGTCTATTCTTGCGTACCAACTTCCCTGCAATCAGTTGATAGGTGAGGCGTACTGCACCACTTTCAATAGAATCTACCTTGTAGCCTCGCACGCCTTTCTCAACATCGCCATAGGCTTCTTTGATCTTCTAAGAGAGAGCATGATTTGTGGTCTTTCCAGGATAGTAATCGTGTGGATCAGGGCCCTGCATGCTAAGCCCGATGATCTGGTTGATCAGTGTTGGATCAACTGTTATGTGACAGTTCAACCATAAGTATTCTCCATGGTAACTTTCCAGCAACAGCTTCACACAAGCATTCACCTCTTGGTGTCTACCGAAGTGCAGTATCTTCATAACGTGAAGTAGAGTAGACTGCATGAGGTTCATCATCCATTGCTGAGGGATGATATTCAAATTCTTTCCCTTGGTTTTGGTTAGGTACTTGTACGGGGCAAGTGTGTTGTAAACTTTATGATCCCCTAGGTTGAAGTCACTAAACATCAAGTCTGTGATCTTGTTGTGATCTACGTGGACTGAGCGTACTCCTTTCAGTAGGTATGTCATGATTAGAGTGTACACAAAGTCTCTAGGCACACTATCTCTGTTGATCGCATCGCTCAGAGGTGGTATGTAAGCAGGTAGGATGGATGGGACCAACTTCACGTTGGCCATATCGTCTTTATGTTTGGTTCTTCATTCTGCATCGGCTCGGGATGTTCCTACTCGAGAAGTCGACGGGGAGGCTTGCACTCCTCTTGTCGATGATTCCTGTAAGCCTGTAGACAATCCCCGCTTCGACATGAATCTTTCAGCTCTGAGGCTAGCGAGTACCTCTCTTATAGATTCTTCAACTGCGCTATTCTCAGGATCAATAGCCTGGGTTCTCGTAGATACTGTAATAAGGTAGAGAGTAAGGGCAAAGTAATCATGGTTCAAAATTTAGGTAGTCTGCGGATTCAAATTCATGATTAGCAAAAGTGTATTTCGTGCATGGCGCGATGGATTAAGTAAGTAACTCTGTAACAAATTGTTTTCAATGGGTATGGGGCTTCCTTAAATCTGGTTCTATCCGTTATGGTGTGCTCTAACAGTCTGGTGATGAGCTATCAATGCTTTTATATCTGTTCGGGGTGGCAGTCAAACATGTATATTGGCCTCCAACGACTATATTGCTTCTCCATGGTGAAGTGGCCCATGTCGTTGTTCTGTTATCCTGATGCAACTTGAGTTGTGAAAAGTTTCTTTTGAAGGGGTTTCCTCTGAAACCCTCTGTAGCCTGTCGATATAAGCTCTCTTTCAACTTAGCTTTCTATCCTTCTTCCCCGTGAGCTTCATCTCGGTAGTTCGTTTCTCGATCTGGTTCTTATTTTCCTTAGGCATAGTCACTTCACGCTGCTGAGGTTCTTTCCCAAGACCAGAGAACTACTTTGTCTATATCTAGTACAGATACTCCAATATTTTGCGAGTCCCCTAGTTGTTTGACATATGAGCTTCTAGCGTCAACTATCTTTGATTTATTCTCTTGTTCCTCTATCAACTATGCGATCCTTTTGGTCATGAAATCTTTTAGCTCTTGTCATTGCTATTGTAATACCTTGTCTTCTTTCTTCTTTCTGGCTTGATCTCTCTCAATCCAAGGTTTTCCAAGTAACATAGTGAATGGTTTGACGTCCTCAATAAATTTAATAATCTCAAAATCTTCTTCAGTCGAAGTGCCATTATCATTCGCAGATATCTGAGTGAGCCTTCCACATAGGTTTACCAATTTTCCTCTGAAGAGTCCTATTCCTCCTAGTGAAGGGGTCATGGCAGACTTCCCTATAGCTTCCCATGTTCTCTCTGTCATGATATTTATCTGTGTTTCCTCATCTAGAACACAATAAATGTTGAAGTCCCCTATCCTTACTTCAATGCATTCTTTTTCTTTAAAGATCTCTGATAATCTGACATGTCGGTGTTCATTTAGGGTTTCTTTCATCTGAATTAATACTTTCTTTGATTCTTTCTGAGGTTATGCTATCTTTGGATCTCCCTTAGGATGTTCTTCTTGCAGATTCATTCTTTCAAGCTTAGCAATCATTCTAGGGAAATCCAATACTTCATGGTTTAGAGATTTGCAACAGAGACAACTAGGTCCTTCACCAGGGAATTCCTTAGCTAGATGTCCCGGTTTTTTGCAACTGTAACATAGGGTCAATCCTCTCTTTCTCTTAAATGATCCCCAACTTATTTTGTACTGCGCACTAGAATCATGGTAGTTAGTCTACAAAAAATTCCTTCTAGGATCCTGCATCCATTTTTTAGTCCAAACATTCTTTTTATGCATAGGTATAACATATTTATTATTATGCTTATCAGATCTACTCATATCGAACTTTCTTTCTTCTATTAGTGTTCTAGGTTTTAAGCTAGGACTGAATCTATCAAACATACCTAGATCCATGCTCTAGAAACATAAATTTCACTTATCTTACTTCTACAGAGCACAAAGCTTCTAGATCTAAGAAATTTTAACTATTCTTACCTTTGTTAGAGCACAGGGTTTACAGATCTTACCTATTTTCTACAGATCTGACCTCTTTCTTTCAGAAATTCCCACGTTTACTTTTCTTAGAGCATAGAGAATTCATATCTCACATCTTTTCTTCAGATCTGATCTTCCTTCTTCAGATCTGACCTTATTCTTGGCACAAATATTCACATGTTGAGTACAAAGCTGTGCACAAGGGCAACAAATATACACACAAAGATTTATTTTGCACAAAATTTCTTCTTCGTTTGTTCCCAGCAATCACAGTTTCAGGTCCCGGCAATGGAACCATTTGTTGGCACAGGGGAAGACCCAGGGTTCAACGCTCAAGAGCGCACCAACAAAGCCCTAACTACCATCCCTTTCGACAACACCTACGAAGCAGATGAAGTCTCACCCGAGGTAGAGGTAGGGGTGGTTGCAAGACTCAGGTGTCTACAACCTTATATAGGACACAGATCTGTGATTCTATCCTTACAAGGCACTTAGAATAGATCATTCATCAGTATTAAACCCTTATTATGCTTCACAGATAACACAGAGCATCACATCATTCACTTAGATCTAAGATATCTCAACACTTAGCAACATAAAAATAGATTGGATCCAGTAGATCAACACTTAGAATATATATCATATCTAACATTCATACACATCTAAGAAGCACAGAGAATAAGTGGATATATCAGAGCACATAACATAAGCAAAGATAAACACATTGAACCAAAGCACAGAGCATAAGTGGATATATCAGAGCACATAGCATAAGCAAAGATAAACACATTGAACCAAAGCACAGAGAATAACACACAGATTTATGTGGTTCACCCCCACCCTGGGGCTACGTCCACCAACTCTTCTTCTTTATTAGTGTCTTCAATCGGTTACAATACAAATCCACTCAAAACCCTTACTTCACACAGGACAGAAGATCTATGTAGCTCGCTAGATCCTTCTTCCTTACACTTCAACACAAAGTCTTCTACAACCTCTTACAACAACTTTCACTTAGCTCTGCAAGCCTCTTACAATCATGCACAAAGAATTTACAATCTACATCCGATCACATAGATCTAACTACTAGCACTAAGCCGTCACATATACTACTTCTTACATTGCCTATATTTCTATTTATACATTACAAAAGTGGGCCTAAACGTGGGTAAACCCATGGGTCGACATCCCTTTCCCATTACATTAACCCAAAACCCTGAAAGAGGCCCAAAAGTGGACCAAGATCCTGTGAGCTATGCTTCGCCCGACGCTCCATCTTTGACAAGGTGTCGAAGTCCCCAAAACGGTCACTTATGACCAAGTGGTCCTCAAAACTTGGTCAAGGGCCAACATGGACCAACAACCTTATGCATCTTCCGCATGCACCAGATGCAGGTAGTGCACGAAAAATATCCCATGAATAGAAACCAATAAGGAAAACTGTCGACAAAGGCGAGGAAACCACCAATAAGGCTAATGGAATCCAATACACTGAATGTATCCCAATGTGTGAATATATTTATTACCATTGAGCACAAGGGAAACCCTCCTAGTCAGTGACCAATGAGGAGATGCCAACTGCTGGGTTCAAGGTTACCTTCCAATGATGAAAGTAGGACTAGGGTGCAGGGTAAGACTACAACCTCATGTAACTCTGAGACACATTGAGGGTATGACCGACATGCAAAGTCAAGAGTTTTGAGGAATGGCCGACACGGGATTATAAACTTCCTTTGAACAATAGCATGAGACATATGGAGGACTCTAGCAACATAGACTTAATGATGAAACTTTGTGATGTAGGAGGAATCAATCAAATTATCCATAGGGACTAAAAGAATAACCAGTCAAAGGAGTAAACTCTAAGTAATGAGCTCAGCTTCCTAAGGTCATGCTAAACCCAAACTTTGGATGACAAGTGGACTCAAAAGTTTGTGCTCTGTTCAAAGGCGACATGACTGTTGCCAATGTGAGATAATATTCTTTTCCCACCTATCTTTTTTTTGTCTTTTCATAGACAAATGAATGCTATGATATAGAGGAGGAAATAAGTGTTGCGAGTAAGAAACTAGTTCCAACAGTGGAACATACCTATGCTCAATCAGGGATGATTTTAAGGATGGAAATTTATTTTAAAATGTAGAAACCTTGGCGAATCTTACTAATCCTTCATATGCTAACTATAAATGTTTGGCGATATTTTTGTAAAAATATTCAAATTTCTAAGGATTTTATATAGTTTTT
>ML790237.1:283480-315168 GCA_009831015.1 Picea engelmannii
GCTCTGCTTGGATGGTGATGCAAATTGTTGAGGTAATAGGCTTGTAATGAGAAAGCGGGAACCAAAAATAGGCTCAATAATGAAAGTAAGAGAATGAGATGTAATTACAACTTAACTCCAAAGAATATCCTTTTTCGTAAATTTAGTCCCCCAGGCCCGAAAAAGTATGAAATAATACCCAGGAGAACTCTTCTAGCCACTAGTGACTAGAGTATTCCTTTTTCAAAATTAGTCTACTTGGTCCGAAAATGGGTTAATTTTACACCAAATATAAATCCTTTCAAATACATTTAACGAGTGTGAAAGAGACAAGTTCACTCGAAAATCTTTTCACTTTTTATAGAGTCATAAAAGAGCTTAACTAAGACTCAAGAATGTTGTTCTAAGAAACATATCATGGGGGAGGCCAGGGCTTTCATCCAAGACTTCTGTTGAAAGTCATAAAATCATAGATATTTGAAAAAAGCTTGGGAAAACCCAAAACTTTCCAAGCCGAGGAGGATAGAATACTTTTAGAGGAGACTTTATCTACAATATATCAAAGAATTCCCCTTATTTGGAAGGGTGTAGAAGAAGGAAGGTGGGGCTCTACAAGATCATCCCAATCAAAGGAAACCATCCTAGGGCTTGGGGGGAGCGTACTCGAAGAGAGTGGAATTCTCCCTTGAATAGAAGGTACACGACTATAAATGCTAAGTACATGGTCAAAATATGCATCATCCCACAAAATAAGAGTGGGATTGACCGAATATTTCATCGGCAATGTCACTTCCTTATACTTGTCATTGTCCAAGAGAAGAGTGGGATCATTCAAAGATTACATCGGCACGACCACTTCTTCAACTGTTGGTTGAATAGTATGTGAGAAAAACAGGTCAAGAGACGTATCACCCCCCAAAATAAGAGAGTTTTAGGTCGAATATTGCATCGACGTGACCACTGGTTGAAAAGGATGCGAGACAACAAGGTCAAGAGATGCATCACCCCCTAAATGAAGAGGGGTGTCACCCAAATATTTCATTGGCACGACCGATGTATCAACCAAATAAGGACTAGAATGTTGGGAAACCAACGATGACTCATAACCTGAAGGACTATCAGACAAGGACTGTACTTATCATACCACCGCAATAGCAGGGCATAAACAAGTAAGGTGATTTCATATGCAAATCCTAGAAAGGAACTTGGGCTTAGTTCCTATACGTCGAGGCTTCTCAATCATATGAATTCCCCCAACATGACTTGCAGTGGCTGGTGACATGCTCCCAACATGACTTGCAGAGGCTATTAGCTTGTTTTCAACATGACTTGCAGAGGTTGTTGACAAATTCCCAACATGACTAGCAGAGGTTGGTGATGAATCCCCAACATGACTAGTAGAGGTTGGTGATATATGTGTAGTGTGACTAGTAGTGAATAGAATTGTGCCCCATCATGACTTGCAACAGCTGGTTGCATGTCTTCAAAATGACTTGCAGAGGTTGTTGACCTATCTCCAACATGACTAGAAGAGGTTGGTGATATAATGCTAGTATGACTTGTTGTGACTGGACTTGTGTTTCCAACATGGATGGTGGCGGCTGGTTGCAGAATTTGAGACCAAGGTTCCTAGAAAGACTGGTTTTGAGAAATTACAGGCCAGGAAGGGTTCTAGTATACACCATGGCCCTATCTGGAAGGATAGTATCCTCCTCAAAACTGATTCATAAAGGGTTGTAAGGGAATCATCACTAAAGAAGCTGCTTGCGAAGAGAAAGATATATGGCAAGGGTTACTCAGGTGAGGATATATGTTTCCCTCAATTGAAGGAACTTCATGAAGGGGGTTTCCCATACTATAAAGTTGAATCCCCCTAGATGAAACACTAAAGGATAGACGAAGGTCCTCCATGGGAAAAACGTTCATAGGAACTGACATAGCAGAAGAAGGATAGATGGATGAGATGTAATAAGTAGAATGACCACCCATTTGAACACTTTCTCCTAGAAAAGTGAAGCTAGTACTGGATCCATAGGAAGGAATATTCCAACCTCCTACTGTAAGAGTTGGTTGAGGGATATGACTCCCACTGAATGAAAAAGGAGAATAAGGAGGCATCATGCCTCTAGACCCAAAACAAAGATTCACATAAGGCAACGAGACAAAGGATGGAAAGTGTGAAGACATGGTTTGCATACCAAGAGAAAAATGATTAGAGGCCCAAGGTATTGGTTGAGTATCAGGATTCAACATACCACTCGAAAATACAAAGGATTCGTCCCCATGGAATGAGCAAAGACCATGGGTTGGGTAGCACCAACTGAGGGAGTCAAGGGGGCTCCACTAACTATAACAATGAAAATTCATGATGAAATAAAAAATACTAAGGCCAACTAATAATCAAAGACACACCAATGTAAAGCAAAAAAAGGCCAATGAACACAAAAATGATATATTGGATGAAAAGGGGCCTCACTCACTATAGTAGGTATGCCTCACCTAAGAGGGGCTTGATAATCCCTTCAAAATATTCTAGGTATCAAAATCAATTATAATGGCCCTCGTGGGCTTAACATCACAGTTGGTCAGATCCCCCCAAAGAGGTAATCCTCCATAAAGGTTGTGTGTTGTCTAACCCTTATCTAACATAGGGTACCTACAGAATAACCTCTCCAAGTAGCCTATGTGGCTACCTATTTCAAGCAACTAAAGTCACCACAATATAACCAATGCACAAGTGAACAGTTGTAAGTCAGGTCCACTGTATGGGTAGGGTAACAAAGCCCGAAATATTGAAAGCACCGCCTCTCACAGAGGTAAAGGTACTAGAAAGAACCCAAAATATGAATAGATCCCTAGAAATATCTCTGATGCTAAGAAGGTATTAAAGGTCTATCTTTGCAACTAACTTCGTGCGACCTCATGCTTAACTCTGGTGTGAACGTCACTAATTACATAATGGATTTCACCACTCCCTAGTCAGACACATATGTTGATTTTAATATCCTTGGAGAAGTTTGCTCACAAAATCCTATTCCAAGGCCCTATATCCTATGCGTGTTTGTGTACTATGAAAAATAAAATCATTTCTAATCAATTTTAATTAATCATCATTAATGGATTTTGTTTACTCAAAAGATGTGGTCGTGAAAATAATGATGTTATGACTCATCAATTTAAAGAAATGAATATGAACATAAAGCTAAGTCCTAAACTTCAATTCTCAAAAGATGATAAGCTTTTCCAAATGCAACTTTCAATTCAACTTTGCAATTTCAATAAGATGCAATATTTCCATATAAATCAAGATCAATACTAAAAACCCAAAAGAGAAAATGCCAAAATGCAAAATATATTTTTTTGTATTTTCAATATAAAGAAATGAAAATGCAAGGACTGACTAACAACTTGATATATAAACCCTACTACAATAAAAAAGAGACAAGCCAAGCAGGATACCAAGAAGTAAACACTCAGACCAAGATGCAAGGACAACCAATAAAAAATATGATGAGAAAGAAAAACCACCCAAAAATTCAACCATAAAAAGGTTTCCTATCACTCTGCAGGAACTCAACAGTTAGGACAGAGACACAAGAAGAGTCACCAACCATCAAAACTCACCTAGAAAACACCAAACTCAGCAAGTAAGAAAAAAAGGTTGATGTACATGACTGTTTAAGAAAAAACTGTGTATGTACGCACCCTATAGAGGGACAACTTGCGTATGTACACATATGTCAAGGGAAAACCCACGTATATGTATTCAAGCACTGCCTGAGAAAGGATGAGGCCAAGAAACTCAGATTCAAATTAAAAATAGGCTGTCAAGCAATCAGGTGACAAGGAAACTCAGGCTAACCGAGAGAAATTGAAGGAGAAAAACACTCCAAACCCCAAAAAAGAAGATTCAATCCCCAGTATGGTCACCAATTCTATTACAAGGAAAACCACTCTATTGCAAGGGGTAAACCACAACAGACAGAATGAATGAAGAAATCAACTCTAATCCCAAGTATTCTATATAAGAAAAAATGCTAACAAGACAAGATAAAGATCCTACCTCGTCTGGACATTCGATGAATACCACTGTTGAGCACTTGACTCAAATATTTATACCTGCAACTTGTCCTCAACAACCAAGATACACAAGTATATGGTGACACTATATATTGTTAGCACATATAATAGTATAATCCATCAACATTCATAACAAATATGCCCATGAAATAACAATTCAAATATTTTCAAGATATTAATTGGATGAGAAAAGAGTATTTCTATTAAAATATGATCAACATAAGTGTATGAGTGACAAAATTCCATGTCAGCACGTCTGGGAACCAAGAAACTAAGTCCCTTCTAGTTGGGCCTCCACCACTTCAATTCTCCACCAAAGGCAAGCTCATATAAGAGAGACAATGAGGTTCTCCATCAAAGAGGGATTGGGGGCTGAACAATGTGTTCAGAATTTAAAGGACAAAGGGATGTAGACTCAATATGAAGTGAATAATTTCTCCAGAGTAACTTTGGTCTCAAAAGTTTAATTCTCTCCTCTTCCATGGTTTGGATATGGCCCCTTTTATAGCTTTCAAATGGAACTAAAGGGCTGAGTCAGAATGTTTCCAGTATATGGAAGGTCAAGGATCATTGATCTTGTGACGTGACATGGAAACCAAACAATTTTTTTAATTTTGAGCACCAAACCTGATGTACATGGGTTGTAGTGGTGCAACCTATGGATACACATGTTGTCTAACTGGTAGGGTGCGTATATGTGGAAAAATATGATTTTTTAGCTCTGGGAAGTGAAAAAGGGGAATTCAAGTCTACATAGGGAAATGGAAAAGGCCTTCTGAGAAAGTTGCATGGGGTGAGGAAAATCTTTCTATAACAATAGACAGGCTCATCATTAAGCACAATGTTCAGTTTTAGGAGAGTCCCTTGCATGCACCATTGGAGCCACATGTAAAGACCTTGGTACACACTACCTGCACTAGACATCAGTGATGATGAGTCTACTCACTCAGATCATGGTTCATATCTAAGCTTTGAATATAGTTAATAAGATGATGAGCACGCCGATGATGAGAATGAATATGTTGAGCCACCCTAGATGCCCAAGTGGGAACATACCACCCTACAGGTAGCAAGAGATATTGTGGGGGATCCATCGAATCAGAGGAGGATGAGGTCTCATTTTTAAGATCCTCCTCATGCACTCACAACTATCGAATTAGTCATTCCCATACATTTCTATATTGTTCTAGCTTCAGATCCATAGACCTATGCAGAGGTTTGTTGGCACAGGGGCAGACCCAGGGTTCAACTCCAAGAGCACACCAACAAGCCCTAACCACTGGCCCTTTTGACAACACCTGTGAGGCATATGCAGTCTCACCCGAAGTAGCTATGAGGGGGTTGGAGGACAGATATGTCTACAACCAAAGGGAATACCAAGTGGATCCAATACAAGAACAATACAACATTTATATATCACTTTCCAGCTCAAATCTACTCCACACAACTATCTATCAGATCTAACACAATAATGCAATAGCAACATATCAAATGACAAATAACAGAGAATCAATCACACACAATGCAAGATATACATGGTTCACCCTCTCTCTAGGGCTACATCCATAGAACTATGCTTTATAATATATTAAGATGAATCATGCAGTTCTTGTCTATGCTCTCAGCTAGCAGATTTTTTCTCTTCTCCTCTCTATCTCTTCCCTCCCTGCACACCCAGGTGCAGGGTTGATCTTCGTTCCCAACCAAAGATCTTACAATACCAGAAGTCTCTCACACTCAACACTTCTCTCTCACACAATAGTACTCACTCAATCACACAAGAATAATGAACTCTCGACCAATCTAGCACCAACAATACCAACAACCCATCCCAGGTCCTTTAGACCTCTATTTATACATTACAATAGTTCATTGACAGTCTTAGGCTGAGACCTAAGTGTCAAAACCCTAGATACCAAAACCCTAGGTGTCTAAAACCCTAGGTCAACTTGACCCACATTTTCAGGGCTTCACCAACCTGTATTTCCTTGTCGCGCGGTGCTCCAAAGCATCCAACGATTGTTTTTTTGCTTGCTGAGTTGTCCATGATTTGTCTTCCTTGATGATCTATCATCCTCGATCTCCTCATCCAACGAATTTCTTTCTCTTACTTCGCACCGCCTTTTCTTCTCTTTTGCTCACTTTGACCCAGTATTAGTCACTAGGTCTTCCGCGCAGTTCATGTTTTGCCTTTTCTTCCTTAATCTTTGCTTTCTTCCATATCCAAGGGACAACAAGACCCCAACACTCACCTATGAATCATCCTGAGGCACTTTAGTTCTGATCCTTCTGTCGTGCTTCGACTTCAAACTGCGTGGGGCAGCCTGTGCTTTGAGCTCTGGTCCTCCCTTCCTTCCTTGTGCAGACTGGCTTTTCTATGTTTGGTACCCAATTTCAACTGCACTTGGTACCTAGACCATTTTCCTTTTGATTTTACTGAGAGCCGCGAGGAGCTAGTTATTACAATACAATTTCAACCGACTCCCATTCATTAATCCCTCCTTCCATTCTCCCTTCAAAGTCTTTAACTGTGAAACTCCTCCTTCTGTAACATAGGCAACCTTATATGGCCTAAGCCAATGCATTTTGAACTTTCCTGGATGTTTCATGAAATTACTGTCATATGCCAATACCAAATCACCTTGCTTAAATGCCTTCTTTTTGATGTGCCTGTCATGGTAGGCCTTCTCTCTTCCTTTCTGAACCTGCTAGTGAAATCATACAATAAATCTATCTTCTTCCAGATCGACCAACTGTGCAAGCCTCTCTTGCACAACACCAATGTCATCCATATCTGTAAAGGCCGCAATTCTTAGACTAGGAACCAAATATTCCATGGGTACAACTGCTTCTAGACCATAGACAATTTTGAAGGGGGCATGCATGGTCAGTTTCTTGCAAGTGGTTCTATAGGCCCATAATACTGCTGGTACTCTCAAATCCTAGTCATCCCTATTCACACTGCATATCTTTGTCAGCACTGACTCCAAGATTTTATTGAATGCTTCAACTGTCCCATTTGCTTGTGGATGATAGTGTGTGCTCTTCTGATGGTGAACTTCAAATTCCTGAGTCAAGGCTTCAACGGTCTTATTGATGAAATGTGTTCCTTGATCACTCATAAGGATCTTTGGGCATCCAAACCTGGTTATGATGTCATCAAATATGAATCACACAGTTATAGTTGCACTATAGTCCTTAACTGCTCTTGCTTTGGCCCATCTGGTCAAATACTCGGTCACAATGATTATGTATCTAGCTCCTGTGTGCTTCCTTGGTGGGTTTATAGGTCCCATGAAGTCAATGGACCATTTCTTAAATGCTTGTAGGGTCAGTTGTGGTGTTAAATGCATTTCATCTCTTCTGGATGGTTTCCCAACTCTTTGACATGCATTGCAGGCTCTATAATAATCGTTAGCATCTTTGTGTAGAGTAGGCCACCAAAGGCCAGCCCTAAGAATCTTCTTTGTTGTTGCTTTCCCTGCATAGTGTCCTCATGCGGTGCCTTCATGAGCTTCGACAAGGATCAACGGTCTCTTTGCTTCCATAACACACCTTCTCAATATCTCGCCAGGTCCCATCTTGTATAGTTGTCCAGCTATAAGTGAAAAATCTGCAGCGCATACTACCAACTGTTTCTTCTGAATAATTGTACAGTCACTAGGTGCCATTCCTGTTGATAGGAACTGGACTATCTCTGCAAATTGATCATCGATTTTTCTAATGGCCAACAACTGTGCATCCGATAGTGTATCCTCCAAGCTAGTAGGCTCTTCTCCATGTTCCAACCTCGACAAGTGGTCAGGACCTTTGTTCATTCTTCCTAGCTTAACCACGATCGCAAAATCATCTTCCTGAAATAACAGAAGCCATTTGCATATTATTGCCCCCAACACTATCTTGTTGACTAAGTATTTCAGTGTAGAGTGATCAATAAACATTTTAAAGTGTCCTCCCAACAAGTAGTGGCAGAACTTCTGCAACGTGTACACCATGGCTAACCCTTCTCTCTCATTGGTGGTGTAATTAATCTCAGTTGTTGATAGCTTTCTGCTAGCAAAGGCTAATGCATGGTCGATTTCTCCAGCTCCCAGTTTTTCTAACACAACTCCTAATGCAATGGAATATGCATTGACATGCACATGAAAATCCTTACTCCAGTCTAGGAAAACCAAAATAGGCGTAGTAACCATTTTCTATTTCAATGTGTCAAAACTTTGTTGGCATTCTTCTGTCTAGTGAAACTGACAATCTTTCCTCAAAAGCTTCTCCATGGGTGTTGTAATCTATGCATAGCCCTTAATGAACTTCCTGTAGTATCTAGTGTGTCCCAGCGTAGTGTACAACTGTTTGACTGAAGTAGGAGGGGGTAGATCGACTATAATGGCAATATTGGATGGATCTACAACAATCCCTGCTTACACACAATATGACCTAGCAACACTCTGAAGGGTGAAAAGAAGATGCACTTCTTCAGGTTTAAGGAAATCTGACTCCGCCTGCACTTATCCAACATTAGTCTTAAACATTCAATATGATTATGGAAAATGCTAAAAATAGTCCAATCATCAAAATATGCTTCCAGGAATTTATGTAAAAACTCCTTAAATGCTTCGACCACCACCCTGGAAAAGATGGTGGGTGAATTCTTCAAGCCAAATGGCATCAGTGTATATTGGTAGGATCCCCATTATGTTGCAAATGTGGTGTCATGGTGATCTTCCTTGGCAATCTGGATTTGATGGTATCCCAAAAATCCATTTGTAAAAGAATATACCTCTTGTCCTCCTACATTGTATAACACTTCATCAATAATTGGTGTAGGGAATGGGTCATGAAAACAAGCATCATTCAACTTCCTAATATCTACGAAGATCTTGATCTCTCCTGTCTTTTTTTCTTGTACCACCATATGGCTAATCCATTCTGACTCTTCAACAGGTTCTATGATTCCTGCTTCCAACATTCTATCAAGCTCAATTTTCACTTCTCCTTATATTTAGGGTTCAATCTGTAAGGTCTATGTTTGAATGTCCTGGCATCTGGTTTTAAAGGGATCCTAATATCTCCCATAGGCCCTTTAATACCCTTCATATCAGTGAAATTGGTTGGAAACAAGTCCTGATAATCATGTAGCAACTCTGTGATCTTGTCAATAGTGGCAACATCACAATAATCTCTAACATTTACAAGTTTTGGTGTCTTCTATGTTCCAATGTTGACTTTATTGATCTTGATCAGTTGTCCAATGAAAGGTAGTTAATATCCTAGTACTTCTATGTCTCTTTGGCCTTCTGTTTCAGTGATGTTCAAATTCCTTGGATCACCTTCTTCAACTGCATTGATATTGTAACAACCTTGCAACTTCTGAAGGGGCGCAGTCCATTCATCCTCTTCTTTATCCAAAGGGAGGCTAGGTGCCTCCTCGTACACTTTCTGTCTTACAACCTGTAATGTTTGATCTACTATAGGATATTGGCTTTCAAAAAAAAATGTAGTTACAAAGTTGTGGGTCATACCTTTCCAATCTGCAGTTATGAGGCACAGTTCTGCTTGTAGGTACCAGTTGATAGGGGTTGTGTCCAATGTATTTATGAATTTGTGCACCCATTATTCTTGAGGGATGTTTCTCCAGGTTTCCTTGCAACGTCGCACATGGTCCTTTGGACAACTTCGACCTGTTTATCTAACTTCCCAGCTTTCTACTTGCTCTAAAAAATCACGCTGTCATCAAAGTGCGACATTGTACCTAGTCTGTAATATTGTTTTTGTGTTTCCCCCACCATCTCACTGGAGTTGATTTCAGGGCCTCATCCATTACCAAAAATATTTGTTGTGTAGGTAAAATTTCTTCAAATTTCACCAAGAATGCTTCTAAATGATTCAGACCGTCAAAGGTGGGCAAGTTACTTATTGTTTTGTCGATCCAGCGAAATTATTGGGTTAATCTAGCACATATCGTTGTAGATACTTCATACATTTTGTTCTTCCAGTTCTCCAGTGATTCTTATGAATCCAATGAACATGCATTGTCACTTCGCCAGCTCAAATTCCCATCCGCTGTAGGATTAATGTAGTCCTGTTGTCTGGCTGTTAATTTGTATATGTTTTCTAGTTCATATGCATGGTCTTCTTCTCTACTGGGTTCTGTGTATCTCTGACCTTCATCGGGATCTAAAGGTGCAATGACCCTAAAGCCATCACCTTCACATGCCATTTTTATTTTCTTTAAATCAACCATAGTGGAGTTATTGAAAGCCCAATCAATTCCCAACAACGCAGGGTAAGGAAAACTATCATCAACTATCTCAATCAACTCAAAGTCTACAAACGTCCTTACTTCGTCGATGTCCATAGGGACATGTTCCAATCTGCCAAAGGGGCTTACTACCTGCTGGTTGGCCATCCTAAGCTTGATAGGGGAATAGATGAACTTAGGTTTTCCCATCAATGCCCAGGTTTTCTTCGTCATGACATTGACCTCCGACCCTAAGTCAAGGACCACATAGTCTATATCATACTCTCCAATTTGAGCATTAAGGTGTATTTCTTTATTTTTCCTTCTCTTCTTGGATAGTTGATGTACTACTTTATTCAGTAAAGGATATACCCTTCCTATCTCATACTGTCTGACCAAATTTTGCAGTTCTTGTATGGATTTCTCATCTTTAATCATCTCTATAAACGTACACAAGAAATTGACAAGTTTACTCACCTCTTTTCCATCTCCGAGTGAAGAAGAATGATCAAATGCCAGAGGCATTCCACATTCTCTTACTTCTGGTCATGTCTTCGATGAAGAGCCTTGGTCTCTCTCGAATTATTTTCTTTCCTCCTCAAATATTTGTCTTTCTTTCTTTGCATCTAATTCTTGTGTCTTCTATGTATCTTTCTTGACTCCTGATTCTTCTGTAGTCTTTCCTTGGATCACTCTATCCTCTCCTGTAATAGTGCCTCCTCTAGTGATAACAATGACTCTAGGATCTGCTCCACGAGGTTCTTCTTTGATTAGTTTTATTTGCGGGTTCTGTTGAGGTCCCTGTCACTCTTGAAGTTTAGCCAACAATGTTGGACATTCCTCGATAACATGCTCGAAGGAGTTGCAATAGTTGCAAGTGGTACAAGGGTTTTGACAATCCCTTGCCAAGTGTCCTAGGTGTGCACAGTTATAACAGATTATCCATCCTTGACCTCAACCCATACCTCCTCCTCTTCCTCTTCCTCAGAATCCACCATGAGGGTTGAAGTTTCCTCTCCTAGGGGATTTATACTATGAAGTGCTTCCTTCCTACTGTACTTTGCCTTGAATTTTGTATATATCCCTGGACCTTTCATGCATGAGATCGTAAGCCCTACAATGCCTGTCATCATATCCTACCAACTTACAGAATGTGAAATATAGATTTGTGGGTGTCTGGACATATTTTTGCAGATAGTAACATTCACCAGGGAGATGTCAATTTCTACATACCTCGCACCAAGGTAGGGTAACTTGCTTCAAGGGGCTCAGAGCTTCAGAGGCCAAGTATTCATGGAATAGGGGATAGTGCTCCTTGTCATGGCCTTCTAATTTTCATCTGATACACTAGATGCCTTCTCTTTTATCTTTTCCCTTGTCTTTGTTCACATCTTTGACCTGTAGTGATAGACTAGTTAGCTAACTCAAGATCTCACTCATACCTGAGCTGGATTCTCCCATCGGGGATAATTCTAATTTCATGGCGATTTCCAATGCTTCAACCTGCGAAGTAATATTTTGTTGCATCAGAGGAAATATGATGTGTGGAAAGAGGGTAGCAATGAACCATTCCTTGTTCTACTCATATGGGATCTGGAAACTCAAGTGGCCCGTCAAGGTTTTAAACCTCTGATCGAACTCCCATACAGGTTCAGCTATTCTCTGCTTGATTTATTTCATATCTGTAATGCACTGTGACTCCGACTTGGGTTTCTTGAATTCGACAATCAACACATTCTTGATCTCATTTAGCAGTTTAGGCTGGGAAATTTCCTTAACAAACTTCATGCACCAGCTTAGTGCATAGTCTCTTAGGGTAGTACTAAACTAAGCTCATTTGACAGCTTTGTTGGTGATGTTCTTAATACTCCATATGGCTTTGCATAGAAACCAGTGTTGATCAGGATCTTCAGATCCATATCCTCTGAAGGTGGGTAACCTCATCTCTTCTACCATAGATATTCCTAGGTTTCTTAACTGAGTATGTGGCAGACTACTATTAATAGTTCTCTGAGTGCTCTGGTGACTTTGATTACTCTAATTGCTTAATGTTGCTGAAACAACAATAGGATTAATAGTACTTACTTCGATAGTCAACACAGTTCCTGAAGTTTTTGGCTCTTCTCGGTGAGGTTCCTCTATCCTAGTAGATTCTGAATGCTCTTCGTCTATCAAATATACCTCTTCTCCACTATAGAAACCCTCATCCCCGTAGTTCTTCTTAAACATGTCCGTGAGAGGAACTTCTTTGAACACTCTCCCACTGCGCGTATGTCCAACCTCTATGTCACTGTCGTTGTCCAAGTTATTGAACATTATCTCTTCAATCCAGCAGACTACTGTATCTTCAAGATGTTCTTCTCATGCAATAGCATCTTCATCTTCAGCTTCAGAAAATGTAAAAATTTTCCTCTAGGTCCCTTAAATAAATATCTCTCTGCTTAGCTATACGATTCTACTCTTTCAACAACAAACTTAGTGATATACCTTCCAATGGTACTATCAAACCAGTGATCTACTTCTCTTGACATGACGTTATCAACTCTCTTGACCTTCTTGATCAATGCTGACATCCAAACCACAGGTGGCCTAGATTTGATCTCAAATTGGGTATCTGCTAACCTAGCTAGCCACTCATATAACTCCCTATGGATTCCTCCAAAGAAAATCTCATGTATATCAGTGAAGATATATCTTTCCAGCCAATCCTCTATACTAAGATTAGGGTTCTTGTTCTCAGCTTCAACGAAGTCCTTTTCTTGATATTCTATCCCTTTTTGAATCTCTGTCTTCGATGGAAAACACCTTGACATTCCCTCAAGAATATTCCTATCCCGACAAGGAAACCATTTGTTGGCACAGGGGCAGACCCAAGGTTCAACTCCAAGACCACACCAACAAGCCCTAACTACTGGCCCTTTAGGAAACACCTGCAAGGAAGATGTAGTCTCACCCGAAGTAGCTATGAGGGGGTTGCAGGAAAGAGATGTCTACAACCAAAGGGAATACCAAGTGGATCGAATACAAGAACAATACAACATTTATATATCACTTGCCAGCTCAGATCTGCTCCACACAACTATCTACCAGATCTAACACAGTAATGCAATAGAAGCATATCAAATGATAAATAATAGAGCATCAATCACACACAATGCAATATATACATGGTTAACCTTATCTCTAGGGCTACATCCATAGAATTGTGCTTTATAATATATTAAGATGAAGCATACAGTTATTGTCTGTGCTCTCAGCTAGTAGATCTTCTTTCTTCTCCTCTCTATCTCTCCCCTCCCTATGCACCCAACTACAGGGTTGATCTTCGCTCCCAGCTGAAGATATTACAATACCAGAAGGATCTCACACTCAACACTTCTCTCTCACACAATAATACTCACTTGATCACACAAGAACAATGGACTCTCAACCAATCTAGCACCAACAATACCAACAACCCATCCCAGGTCCTTTAGACCTCTATTTATACATCACAATAGTTCACCGACAGTCTTAAGTCGAGACCTAAGTGTCAAAACCCTAGATACCAAAACCCTAGGTGTCTAAAACCCTAGGTCAACTTGACCCACGTTTTCAGGGCTTTGCCAGCCTGTCTTTCCTTCCTTGTCACACAGTGCTCCAAAGCATCCAACGATGGATTTTTCCGCTTGCTGAGTTGTCCACAATCCATCTTCCTTTTTGATCTGTCATCCTCGATCTCCTCATCCAACAACTTTATTTCTCTTGCTTGGCACTGTATTTTCTTCTTTTATTCTCACTTCAACCCAGTATCAATCACTAGGTCTTCCATGTAGTTCACGTTTTTCCTTTTCTTCCTTAATCTTCACTTGCTTCCATATCCAAGGGCCAGCAAGGCTGTAGGGAATTCCTTCTAAACAACTGCTATGCAGGAGGAGTACAAATCTCTCCTTGATAAATAAACTTGGGATCTGGTTCCACTTCCTTCAGACATGAAGCTTTCCAGATGCATATGGGTCTATAGGAACAAGAAGGAAGTAGACATATAGGTGAGTAGGTATAAGGAAAGATTGGTTTCCAAAGGTTTTCAACAGATCCACATGATAGACCATGATGATAAATTTTATCCCGTAGCAAATATGGACTCCATCCTATTGGCCCTTTCCATTGTGGAATCCAAGGGGTGGAAAGGTCACTGGATGGACATGAAGAATGTTTTTCTTCACAGGGATCTCTCATAGTATATTTACATGGATAAACCGTAGGTTTCATTTAGAACTCATCCTGAGTATGCCGACTAAATAAGTCCCTTTATGGCCTCAAGAAGACACCTAGATCATGGTATGCGAAGATGGATGCCTACTTTCTCTCTCAACACTTTTTCAAATGCAAATAATATCTGAACGTTTACATGTTGAGGACCTTATATTCCTTACTAATAGTAGTTTTCTATGTTTATGACCTCTTGAACATAGGAATTTCGACCTCAACAATTGATGCAGTCAAAGACATTATGCAAGACACATTCTCTTTGATGGACATTCTTCCACTACACTATTTCCTTGTTCTCAAGATAAATTAGGATACTTTAGGCATCAAGCTATCTTAAACTAAGTATTCTTGGGATCTCTTGGTTAGATTCCACATGACCGAATGCAAGTTGGAAATCACACCCTTTTTGTCTGGGGTACATCTTGAGGATGGCAAGGATACACCAGTGGTGGAAAACACCTTGTATCAAAAACTTGTGTAGATCCTTCTCTATCTCACCCACACCCAGTCAGATATCTCATAAGCAATAAGGGAAGTTTCCAGGTACATGCAAGAGACAAATGAGGTACACTAGATGACTACCAAGTGCATCCTTAGATATGTCTAGGGCGCCAAAAGTTATGGGATCCACTATGTAGTAGGTTGTGTATTGTATCTCATGGGATTCACTGATTCTGATTGGACTGATGATAACATATATTGCAAGTCCACTTCTGGGTACGTGCCTTGTTTGGGTTTTGGTCCCATCTCTTGGTTGATAAAACAATAGTTAGTTATTGCTCTATCATTAGCAGAGGCTGAGTATAGAGGAGAGGTTGATGTCACTACTCAAGAAATTTGGCTTCAAAACTTCCTCATTGAGATCGATATCCATTTTCATCATCCGATTTTCATTTGGTGTGACTATTAGAGTACTCTAAAATTATGCAAAGACCCAGTGCAACGACAAAGGACAAAAGACATCGAGATCCATATGCATTACATCAGAGAGATGGTACATGATAGGATCATTGATTTTGAATATTGTCCATCTATTGAAGAGATTGAAAAAATATTCACTAAGACATTTATTGAGTAGAATTTCCACTTCATGTGCAATCATCTTGGAGTGAAGGACACAATTTTTTAACAATTTCTTTTGTTCCTTCTTCATTTTTTATGCATTGTACTTTGAGGGGGGAAGGAGGGGGGTGGGGGTGGGTTTCCCATGAGGTTTTCCCTCTTTCCCACATTTTTTTAGTGTTTCATTCTTATATGCATTGTATTATGGGTACCTAACATGGCCTTGGTTTTTTGGACCCTTTCATCATGTACACCCTAGTAGTGTTCATGGGGGGCGTTGGAGATATTACACACTCACCTAGGTAATTTTTTTCCTAAGGTTGATAGTCCAATGTTGAGGGCACTTCCATAGATGATAATATTCTCTCTCACGAATATTCACCTAAAAATTAGGGCACCTCCTACAAAATAGGGTTCCTTCCATCTTTAGTTCAGAGTCAACTACACTTCAGTTAGACTAGTGGAAGTCACTCATGCATAGAAACCTCATTTTTATCACCAACACTTGTATGTTTGCCTCAGTTTCCTCACCAGGAGTGTGCATATATCATGAATGTGGCCAAGAGGGCAAATATTTTGTGACTTCATGTGTTTCTCTCACTTCCACACGTGTGAATCAGTGAACCAATGATGGTATGGATCGATTAACTAGGACTAGCTGGAAGATTACTTTAGTTTCTGTCAGTGAGTGTCTAGATATCTCTAGATCACTACTATGGATAATTCACTTAGCCATGTAGAGTATATAATGTGTATTTTACCATTTTACTCAACAGTTAAAACAATTCTACTCTCTTCTCTTCTCTCTCACAAGCTTTGTGTGTTCATTTTCTACGAGCTAGGTTCACTGTGAAAACTTCACATTGAGTACCCAAACAAGAAAATAATTCAGGTCAAAAAATTCTAGTAAAAATTGGATCTATGTCACTAACAATAATATTGGGGACACCATGTAGATTTTTAACTATTTCCATGAATGTTGTGGCTATTATACTTGCTTTAAAAGGATGAGAAATAGAGAAAAACATGGGCATACTTTGTCAGTCGACCCTCTACTACCATGATGCCAATATTTCCTTCATATTTGGGTAGCCTTATAATAAAATCCATTGAAAATTCTTCCCAACATTGACTTGGAATAACTAATGGTTATAGGAGACCCAGTGTCTTGATTGTCTCTCCCTTATTTTTTTGGGAGACAACACATTCAAACACAAACTTTTGAACATCAGTTTTAAGACCTCCTAGAAAAAATTATTCTTGATCATGTGGTAAATTTTCAAGAACCCTAAATGTCCTCTTATAGGAGAAGTGTGCGATTCCAGAAGGACCTTGTATTTGATTTGGGATTTATTACATAAATACAGGTGATCATCATATAATCATAGCAAATCATTCTTCCATACAAATTTATCTAATGAACTGAGATACTCTTGTAGTTGTTGAATGATATTGCATGCCTCTTGATCTCACTTCCATTATATCCTTGCTTCTTCCACCCAATCAGATTGCGGAATATAAATAGAACAAAGTGAACCTTTTTTTCTTCTTCTTTCCTTGAAAGTGCATCTGCCACAATATTATGTTTTCCTTTTTTGTAGATAATTTCAAATTCATAACCTAGAATCTTTGTAACCCATTTTTATCTGTCTTTTGAAGATACTTATTGCTCCAAGAAGTAATTCAAAATATCACAATTTGTTTTTAACTTGAAGCATCATACTATTAGTTAAGGAAACCATTTCTTAATTTCATGTAGTATGGCCAACATTCTTTTTCATAAATGGGTTTAAGTAAGTTTTTCCTTTAATTTGGATGCTTTCAAAGGCAAAGGGCCTTCCTTCTTGCACTAAAATTGCACCAATGCCATGGAGTGAAGCATCACACTCCATAATGAATGTTTTTGTGAAGTCAAGTGTGGATAGGACATGAGTTGTACACATAGCCTCCTTAAGTTTTTCAAAGGCTTTGGTTATTGCTTGAGTCCAAGAAAATGCTTCCTTATTTAATAATGTTGTTAGAGGTGCTTCTATTTGACCATATTTCTTGACTAACTTGCAATAATATGTTATGAACCAAGGGGGACATATATATAGGAGTGAATATATATGGTTAAATGTATATTATATGAACCCAAGGGGGGGCATATATGGGCCTAAATGTACATCTAATGTGTAAATATATATGTAATAGGGTCGACCTAATAGTAAAAGGGACTCATGTGTAGGTGTGAATAGGTATATATAGAGATCATGTATTCATTATTTAGGACATGTGAATTGTGACGTATGAATGTAATTGGGTATTTGGAGAAGGTTCTCCTATTATTTAAGGAATTATTATATAGCTTATGTATATTGGAGTTGTGCTCCATGCTCACATTATGTACATGCTATGTACTTATGTTCTATTATGATATTTTAAGAATTTGGTAAAATAAAAAATGCAATCCAAAATTGAAGAAGGATGTCAGAATTTGATAAATGGGGTGACATTACAGCTTCAAAAGGAGAAAGAAGACAATATTCAAGAATGTCACTAAAATATACTTGAAAAAGTTGAACTTCATCTAGAGGATCTACATGGAAAATATGATGGTAGTATCTCCAAGGCTAGTGTAATCAAAGACCAATCAAAGAGGATATATAATTCCATTGTCTATAAAAATAAGATAGATGAGATGCATGTGCAAAGTGATGGAAAACCGTCAAATGTTAAACCATATCAACACCCTCATTACCAGGAAATATTTCAAGGAAAACAATAAGATCAAAATCAACATTATCAAGGAAGAAGATGAAATACTTATCAATATTTATGCAATAAGGCATCACAAAACCACTCTTCATCAAGATATTATCAAAGACCAACAACCATTAAAAATTGAAGAATTTACAACAATAATACATGGAATCAAAGGAAATAAATGCAACAACTAGCCACCAAGGATTACGATCGAAAATGATTGATTTTGGATGGATGGATCATCGTCAATGGAAAGAAGAAAGCAAGAACATAAGAAAATCATATTTTTTGGTTTCATCACATGTGAAGCCTTTAATTGTAAATCTTTGAGGACAAAGCCTTATGAAGGAGGTTACTATGTTATGACCCAAGGGGAGAATATATAGGATTAAATGTATATGATATGACTCAAAGGGGGGGGGAATATATGGATTTAAATATACATGTAATGTGTAAATATATTTGTAATAGGGTTGGTCTAATAGTAAAGGGGCCTCATGTGTAGGTGTGAATAGGTATATATAGAGATAATGTAATAATTATTGAGGACATGTGAATTGTGATGTATGAATGTAATTGGGTATTTGGAGGAGGTTTTCCTATTCTTTAAGGAGTTATTGCATAACTTGTCTATCTTGGAGTTGTGCTCCACACTCTCATTTTGTACATTGTGTGTACCTTTGTTATATTATGATATTTTAAGAATTTGGTTCATTACACAATATCCTTCCAATCCTAAGAAACCTCTAAGTTTCTTCAAGCTTTTTGGAATTGGCCATTCCCTCATCGATTTAATTTTTTAGTGATTTGTAAATGAGGGTTTGATATCCCACTCGCTTCACCAACACAGATACTGTGTGAAAAATTGAAATTTGATCTCTGTTACGGTATTATAAATAAATCTATGTCACTCAGAATCCACTAGGCCTCCATTCCTCTATGTTTCACAAAGATCTGTCTACTGCAAGGATTTTCCTTTCTTTTACCCTACACACTACAACCAGCTGGCAACCCCTCTGTTCGTAGACTTGTTTTCACACAACAAACCAACTATCAATGTAGTGGTAAATTATTTTTTCTCAAGGAGCTAGCCAATCTCAGGTTTCTCCTCTAATGAACTTGTTGACCAATGGATTGTAAATCTTCTCATCACTCAGTTACTAGGCCCATGTTTTCCAAAGAAGATAAATCGACCAAGAGAAAAACCAATTGTCAGACATGTTTAGATGTTGCCTAGACATCTTTAGAAGCTCATGGGAGAAATTATATGTTATTAGACGTGTTTATATGTTGTGTGGGAATTTATTAGTTGTTGTGGGTTGTCCAATTCACCCTTCAAATATTTTTCTTCATCGAGGGTTGTCAATTCACCCTCTAATAATTTCTTTCCACTGCCAATCGACCCTGCAACATTTAGAAATGCCCAACAACTTCTAATTATGCCCAGCGGAGGATGAATTTTCTTTCCAACATTTAAAATCATTCGATGCAATCTAAAAACATCCAGGAAAAGGGTATCTCATCCCGACAAAAGGAATTTGACTAGAACGAGTAAATTCGACTGAAAATGAGGATAATGTAACCCATTGGAAGTCGAGTCGATTGACGGAAGAGATGTAAGTTGACTAGATGACATATGAGTCGACCGATGGAAGAGAGGTAAGTCAACCAAGTAACGAAATTGAATGACAAATAAACTAATTCGAATAAAAAAAATTAAAATTGACTTAGCAAAAATGATTTAACTGTGGGGATGAAATTGCAATTCAGAGGATTAAGATAATTCACCTAGCAAGTAGAAATTCATCCAACAAGGTTTACAAATTTCTAGGCAAAGTAAATTTGACTCAATGTTCAATTTAGTCGTCCAATGGGAATGTAAACTCCCCCATTATATTTAAACTCGACTTGGAAATTAATTTAGACTCCCCAACATTAAAGAATTTGACCCAATGGTGTTCAAGTCGACCAGAGGGAGTTAAGTCATCTGGAAAGTGAGTGGGATTGACTATCCATGAATATTAAACAACCAACAAACAATTTAATTACCTAGAAAATAAAAAGATTATCGATCATTGGTTTTAACTGTGTTGTGGATGGATGAGGATCATTACAAGCTATTTCTATTCATTAAATTCTAGTGAGAGAACTAATTTTGAATGGAGCTAACAATGTTCTTGTGATGATTTTTTCATCAAAAACAATAGATGCATTTACTAGCATCCAGTAAGAAACAATTTCACATGAAAACTAAAGACCAAAAACACAAATAAATCTCAATCCCATACAAGACATAATGAGCAAAATATTTACCCTAGAACCCAAATGGGAAAAATAGTTTCGAATGGGGATTAGTCTTTTCATTATGGAAATCTCTAGTTACATTTCCTTCATTGCCTGCTATGCCTCTTTCTCTCCTGGAAAAAAATACCCATTGCAAATAAGAGTGAGGGAATAAATAGGGATAACTAGGGGGTAGGGGGAAGGCCAATAGACTTGACCCTTTGTTTCACATACCTCAACATTCTCTCTTGTTCAATTATTAAATTACATTTAATTCTTCATTTTCCTCTCATGTTCTCATTTTTTACCTATTAGAATTTTCAAATTTTCATCACTTTACTAAGTTTATTGACCTTCATTAATGGTTAATTTAATATTACAAGTACCGAGTCTTACACCCATTCATCGGTCTAGATCCATTTTTGATCACACCTTCCCATTGAGAGGATTTTGGTCCCCAAATTTTCAAGGAAACCAATATGGATCAATGTAGTTATGTCTGCTCCTTCAGAACGTGGCTCTGACTCTGGCTCTTGGAAACAACTCTGGATCTAACTATGGCTCTTAATCATGGATCTGGCTACTGGATCTGGTCCTTGGATATGGATATAGCTTTGGTTTTGGCTCACTTGTTCCTTCATTGTAGAATTCTACTCACTGACTCTTAGCTCCGCAATATTTAGATCCAAACTCTATACCCAACACTCATTCCCATCTCCCTCTTTTTCCTAGAAAAATTTCATTTCACAATCATGAAGCCAAGTCGAATGCTAGTCTATGTCTAGTGTGACCCCAATGAGTTTCCACCACGCAACAACTCTTCAAGTGAAGTGTGGTTGCATTCCTCTGTTAGGATCCATTGCTTCTCGTCACAGAAACAAATACTTGCAACCATGTCACTCTAATGACCAATATGCATACCCCTATGTGTTAGTTGTAGGACTTGTTCCATCCACTTGCAAGCCATTCTTCAACTAGCATACAATGGAAGATATGTCAACCCATGCTTGTACACACAACATGGAATTCTCATGACTCCTCTAAGTCCATTGAACTCCATGCACCATTCTACGACACAACTCCAATATGGGGTTCTTTGGATGCAATATCAGATACAAGAATCAGATTGTGGCTTCTCTAGGCATCGATCTAATTTCCTTCTCTTTTGTTTTTCTATCTCCTATGATGCTATCTCTCCTTGGAAAAATTATATCACTTGGACTGGAGATGCACATAACTATTCATATTCCTCAATCTTCACTCTCCACACCCTTCTCCTGGTTGTGCGGTGTCTAGGGTGAAGATATGGATAAAGTCACCAACACTTTGATTCCTAGTGACCACTCAAATTACAGTGGTGGAAAATTTTATTGTTTATGCTCCAAGGACTTCTTGACATATTGCTCCTCTCCATGTGCCCCTGTGTATTCTGTTGAATAGGACAAGTCTTCTTGTCATTCAACTTTTGAAAACAATAAGGTCTGGGGAACATGGCTTACTTCTCCCAACAAGATGCCTCATAATGGAATTTATTTCCACAAAAATAACATATATATGCATACCAATAACTGTACATGGTACAAACTCTCTTCTTGCAGTACTGACAAATAAGAAATGTCTTGTTCAACATGGAATTATTAGTCTTATTCTTGTTTCTTTCACTTATTAGTTTGTTTTTGTCTTTGAATACAGGTGAGGGTTGAGTGTGCAAACTCTCCTTATCACTTCTCTCCTTCAATCTACCACAAGGATGTGGTGGTGGTGATCTGACACCTTCACTCACTATTGTTTCTCCTTCTCCTTATGAGAAATTCAACTCTGGCATGTCGGTTTCCTTCATGAAAATGGTTTTATTCATGGCGATGAAAGTTTCACTTCTACCATCAAATCCCAAGTTTCCATGCTTGAACCAGGGTGTATCTGTAATGGGGGTCAAGATACATTATCTCCTCTTGCCAAGCCCTTTTCCATCATAGCCCATTTTCCTTAGGAGTTTAGAGCCAATACCTCTAGTATGCTTCTTTAATTCACTGAGTTGATCTTGAGAGATGTCCACTAAAGGTAATCTTACCAAGTTGTTCTTAGTTATGGTTCTATAATCTATAGTGGGAATGGAAATTTTCTTTGATCCTTTGTTCTCTTGGACAAATTCTTGAAGCATTTCCAAGGAATTTTCTTTCTCTTCCAACTCTTTTTGTAATTGCATCATCATTTGTGTGAACCTTTCCTCTTTCCAGTTATCCATATGGATGACCTTCGCACCAAAGTATAAAATTTGTGCTCTATGCTTATCCCAATCTATTCTGAATGCAATAAGGGAGTATCAACATTCTTCAAGCTTCTTCTTGAACATATGAACCTACTCTTTCAACTGCTCATTCTCCTACTGAAGCTCATAATTACTAGACCTTAGGTATTCTAACTTTTCTATGCTTACTTTACCCATGCTGAGGTTTGCAATGTTCTGTTCAAAGTCTTGACAGTTGTGTCATGATCAAGGATGCAACTTCTATGATACCATCTGATCCGTAAACAAGGATCTGATATCCCACTCGCTTCACTAACACAGATACTATGCAGAAAATTAAAATCCGATCTCTGCTACAGTCTTATATGTAAAGCTACGTCACTCAAAAGACACTAGGCCTCCATTCCTCTGTTTTTCACAAATATCTCTCTTCTCTATCTACTGCAAGGATTTCTCCTACTTGTACCCTGCACATTACAACCATTTGGTGACCCTTTTATTCACATGATTTTCTTCACACAAGAATCCAACTTTCAATGTAGTGGTAAATTATATATTCTCAAGGATCCAACCAATCTTAGGTTTCTCCTTTGAATAACCTACTACCCAATGGATTGTAAATCTTATCATCACTCGGTTATTAGTCCCATGTTCACCGAAGAAGATAAATTGACCAAGAGAAAACCCAATTGACCTGAGCAAGATTCTCGTCAACTAGGAAGTAAAGTAGGCCAAATAAAGAAGGGGAAAAATAGTCCAATGAAATGAGTTGACCAATAATGAAGAAAAGTACTCAATGGATAAATTGGATTGTATGGTAGTGGAAATAAATGATTAGAGGGAAAATTGACAACCCTTGATGAAGACAAATATCTGAAGGGAGAATTGTAAAATCCATAACATCTAATAAAAGCCCAGGCAACATCTAAACACATATGACAACATCTAAATTCCCCCATGAACTTCTAAATGTGTCTAGGCAACATCTAAACATGTCCAACAATATCTAATTTAACCCATGAACTTATAAACCCGGCTAACGAAATCTAAAAACTCCCTTGCAAGTCAAAATATGTCCATCAACATTTAAAAATTTCCATTAGCTTCTAATCATTCCCAAGAGATTTTAAATATTCCCTGGCACATTTAGAAACACCCAAAAACTTTTGATTATGCCTAGGTGAGGATGAATTCACCCCACAACATTTAAAATCATCCGATGCAATCTAAAAATTTCCAAGAAAAGGGTAGCTTGTCCCAATTGTTATCACCATTTAAATTTTTGGTGTAAAATCAAGATTTCAGGGTTTAGCGAGGTGCTAAACCGATTTGGAAGTTAGATAAATTTGGGGAAGGGTTGAAAAATGGTAGAAGATATTAAATTTGGTGGAGGCGTTAAGTAAATTGAGATTGAAAGGATATAGATAACCATCCACCGAGATCAACGGTTGGGAGAGATTTCAGAGTTTGAAACAATGTGGTGGTTAAAATATCTAAGCGATCCCAAAATTCTAGCCATGGTTTCCCTGCAAGGTACATGGCATCTTCAGGAGAATTTTCAGGGAGAAAGGAGGGTTGCCTCAAAACCACCCCATCAAACCCCAAAAATCATGTGTTAAATGTTATTAATTGGGTCTAATCCAAGGGATACACGTGACAATGAAACTTGACGGCGAGTCTAATCATCTTGAGACACTTGCTTGTGTACCATTCGTTTGTGCAATTCCTAGTAAGTGATGCCAAATAACCGATTTGATACTCATCATTGAAAATTGATAGCCAAACGTGAGAAACCATTATCCCCATAAGGATTTTTCGTCAGCAACCAATGATTATAAGTGATTGCGACTGTTACTCAAAACCCAGGTGAGATTACTCTATCTTGGGAAATTAATGACTTATTCCAGAGCGATATATCTGCAAATCGAATCGCTCGTCCAACTCAGGTGCAGTTTGAGGGAGATGGGATCACATTTCTTGACAAACCAGAGGAAGCCGAGGATAAATATTCAATGATTTTCAGAAAATCAGGAAGTCCGAAGAATATGATAGAATTATCAAATAAAAAGAGAGAAAGGCATGCTGCACAAATCCAAACAACAAAATCTCATGCAAAATCTATCGATGAGCCAAGATTAAGCGAAGAGATCAGGATGAATCCTATTATGAAGGATTTTATTATTAATGGATATGCAGATGGATCCAACACACAATCTGGTGTAAGCAAAAGGAAAAAACAACGAAAGGAGGAGGCTAAAGCTGGAACAATAAAAAACATTGAAGAAAATCAGCCTAGCTACCTTAACACGTTAAAGGAAGAAATTGAAAATATAAAATAGAATAACAAGCTAAATCGAGTATATCTCAGGGAATCTTGTGATACTGTAGACAAGTGGTATTTAGTAGAAATATCCCAGGTATTTCGGTTTCTATTTGTAACTTTTCACTAGAAAGTAGGAGTTCGGTTTTGATAAGTTACTCCATCTATAACCGATGTCTATTTTTGGAATCTTGGAAAGAATGACCTGTTTTTCTTGGCCTCGTATGTAATTTATCTATATATATGGTTAAAAAGATAAAAGAATGGTTCGACTGGCTAGAGAGGGCCATGCTTTTGTAGCAGGACAACTTTGTGATTTCTTATGAATTTTAATACAAGCAGAGAAGGTTTTCTTAGATAGCCAAGATTCATCATGGTGTTGATGTTCAATATATTTTCCTGTATTTCATATTCATGAATGTGTTTTGCTGCTAGTAATAACATTTAAGTAAAAGAAGAAATTCATATTGCTAGTGCTCCTTGTCATATTGATTATTCTCGTTATGTGTTTATTGGTTTCTGGTTCGGAATTCACCCTTGAATGGTGCTCTGTTTTTGGTAGCCATCCTTTATGTTACTTCTTCTAAAGCTATACCAAGAGATTCATCCTATGTTATATGCCTCTTGTAATAGTGGTCTTTCCTCTCTTTCCAACTTCCATCTCATATATCTTATTTGGCTGAACACAGTGCCTATTTTTCCTCTGTTCCCCTAGGAATACATAGCTTATTAATCTTCATATGATTTCAAGAGTTGACCCCATTTCCCAATGGCGCCGTTGCCGGGGAACGAAGGTGAAATATTCCCTAGGAGAAACAACAAAGTTAAGATCTGAGTATTGATGGTGAAAAGTATTCATACACAGAAAGGTTGTACATCATTCACATGGCGACTCCATTTTCAAGAATCTAGAATTCAAAATTTTCATGGCGACTCCACCGGCCAAAGACTCAGTATCCTAAATATTTTATTGGTGACTCCACTCAAGCTTCAAATGTGATTCAGATACTCCACTGGGAGATGAGACCCCTTGATAGAGCTATGAAAGGACATCATTAGAGAAAACAAGTACGTAAAGTTGAGTTTTTTCCAAGACATAATATTTTTTGTTACTAAGTACCTTCTTTCCTTTCCTGGACATGCTAAACAATTTTTTCTGTACCTGCTGCATTCAAATGATGATCATGAGAGTGTTGCAATTGTATATTCTCCTCCTAAAGTTGTACATATACCTCCTCAGTTTATCACTGATTTTGATCAAAATTTTCCATCCGATCCATGTGATGACCATAATCAAGTTGATGAGCCTCATGAAACCAAGGCTGATGTATCACCTCATGTAACACCCTCCAAGATTCAAAATAGATACATTCCTTTAAAATTACCTCACATCCTTCATGATTTTCCTCCAAAGTACTATATGTACCTACCTTTGTTTGATGGGGAACCTAATGCCATCACAACTGAAAAACACATCCAAGATTTTGAACATTTTATAGATTTGTTTGAGATTGATCATGATGATGTTTGTATGAGGGACCTCTCTCAATCCTTGAAAGGGGATACCAAATACTGGTTTAAACATTTGCAGCTAGAGACAATTAGCTCATGGGAGGAATTGAAGAATGTCTTTTTGAAGTTTTGGAGCAAGAAAAAATCTTTGGATGTACAACTTACAGAGTTCTATGCCTTAAAAGGGCAGAGAAATGAAACTATTTCTACATCCAGTAGAAGGTTTTCCAGTATTTATCACAATTTGCCCAAAGAAATTCAACCCATTGAAGGTGCTGCCATTGTCCATTATATAACAACTCTTCATCCAGATTTGTCTTTCCTCCTGATGGAAAGAAGACCTAGGTACTTACAACAAATGTTTGATGATGCTCAAGATATTAAATACAATATCCAAGCATGTGAACATATTTGAAACGAGGAGTTGGATGCTAAAGAACATGACAATGAATATGAACATAAAATAATTGATTTGAATCTTGAGCAGAGAGTTAATAATATCATAGGCTCTCTTGAAGTTTTAAATTCTAATGATTTTGCAAAATATTATGTTCCACTTATTGGAAGAAATGGTGCTAATTTAGCTTCTGATCCATCCCATGATAAGAATGGGGTTGATTGTTTTATTTATTCATTTGTAGATATTCAAGAAGATGAATTTGCAAATCAACTTGTTGAAGAGCAGACTGATGTTCTGAGATTTTCCTTGTTAGATGACATTGCATATGTTGCTGAATTGCCTATATATTATGAGTATGATGACAATTATGATGTTGACTTTCTAGAAAACCCAACTGCATATTCTTTATCAGAAAATGTTCATTTTCAACAGTGTAATGAGAGAAATCAACCTACTTATAAAAATTACAAAGAAGAAAGTATTGAATCAACCGAAGACATTTTTTTACCTTTATGTTTTTCTTCATTCAAATTGTTGAAAGAAAATTCTAAGATCATCAATGAAGCAAAAGAATGTGTGTTGATGCCAAATCATACTGATTCACTGGAACAAATTGACAAGAAATTGCAGCAATATTCACATGTGTTTGATGACCCTATTATTGGTTATGTAGAAGGTCTTGTCAGTTCAAAATTGAAGCCATTGGTCGAAGATGAAACTGAAAATAAGTGTGTTCAACAATCCAAAGAAATTGAAAAATATGCATATGACAACAATGGAGAAAATGAAGAAGGTTTTGAATCAGGTGAAAGAAGCTTGCCATTGTGTTTTGCTTCTTTCAAATTGCTGAAGAAAAATGATTATAATGTTTCAAATCATAAATCCTCCAGGCATGATGTTGAATATGATGAAAGCAGTGGACTTGCAAATGAAAACTATCTTCCATTATGTTTTTCTTCCTTTGAATTTTTGAGAGTAAATCATGAGATAATGAATGAAGAAGGGAAGTTTGAATGCATTCACAGTGACATTGTTTTACATGAACAAATTGTTATCAGTGAGGAAGACCAACAAACTTCTCATGCATTTAATGACTGTGTTGTTGATTACATGGAAGGTTATTTCAGTTCAAATTTGCATCATGTGCTCAACTACCAACTTGGAAATAAAGATGATGGTCAATCAACGTCAGTATTGGATATGGATTGGTTTCCACCAGGGGTTTCATTTCGGCCAGCACTGTCTTATGATTCAGAAAATTGTTATTTCCAGCAGTCTCAGCAGATTTTTCAGCGTCTTGATAGAAATCAACAAGTTAAACCACATGAAAACAAGAATGCAGTAGAAGGGATGAAACATGATTGTTGTTTTGTGCATGTTTTAGAGGATCCATTTGCGTCTTTGTTGGAGGCAGTAGACAGTTGAAATGTTTTTTATTTTTTGATATTTGAATGTATGGGTAAATTCTTGAACAAATTATCAGTCAACAGGCTTTGGAACAAGCATGAGCAAAAAAAAAAAACAGTGGATGAAATGCTTGCATGGTTGCATTGGAATTATTATTTCACTTGATTGTAATTTCATTTCAACAGTTAGGGTAGGTAGGTGCGAATAAGCTTTCTAATCAAGCATTTTTCAGTTCGAATTTTCAAGTAGTGTGCACAATTAAATTTTAGGGGTGTATCCAACGTTCAATATCCATTTGAGAGCAGGGTACACACATGTTTTGGAAACAACCCAATGGACCAGGCACGGGGTCTACAAGTTGTTTGTTACCTTGTTGGGAGGATAGAATCCCCAGTTTAGCCCATGTTATCACCATTTAAATTTTTGGTGTAAAATCGAGATTTCAGGGTTTAGCGAGGTGCTAAACTGATTTGGAAGTCGGATAAATTTTGGGAAGGATCGGAAAATGGTAGAAGAGATTAAATTTGGAAGAGGCATTAAGTAAATCGAGTTCAAAAGGATATAGATCGCCATCCTCCGAGATCAACGGTTGGGAGATATTTTGGAGTTTGAAATGACGTGAAGGTTAAAATATCTAATTGGTTCTAATCCGAGGGCTACACATGACAATGAAACTTGACGGTGAGTCTAATCATCCTGAGACACCTGCTTGTGTAGCATTCGTCCATGTAGTGACAAGTAAGCGTTGGCAAATAACTGATTTGATACTCATCATTGAAAATTGATAGCCGAACGTAAGAAACCATTATCCCCATAAGGATTTTTCATCAACATCGAATAATTATAATTGATTTCGAATGTTAATCAAAACCCAGGTGAGATTACTCTATTTTGGGAAATTAATGACTTATTCCATAGAGAGATATCTGCAAATCAAATCACTCGTCCAACAGAGGTGCAATTTGAGGGAAATAGGCTCATGTTTCTTGACAAACTAGAGGAAGTTGAGGATAAATATTCAGTGGTTTTTAACAAATCAGGAAGTTCAAATAATATGACAGAATTATCAAATAAAAAGAGAGAAAAGCATGCTACACAAATCCAATCAACAAAATCTGGCGATGAGCCAAGATTAAGTGAAGAGATCAGGCTGAATCCTATTATGAAGGATTTGATTATTACTAGATATGCGGATGGATACAACACACAAGATGGTGTAAGAAAAAGGAAAAAAAAAATGAAAGGGGGAGGCTAAAGTTGGAACAGTCAAAAGCATTGAAGAAAATCAGCCTAGCTGGCTTGACACATTAAAGGAAGAAATTGAAAATATAAAATATAATAACAAACTAAATCAAGTATATCTCAAGGAATCTTTTGATACTGTAGAAAGGTGGTATTTAGTATAAAGATCCCAGGTATTTAGGTTTTTGTTTGTAACTGTTCACTAGAAAGTAGAAGTTCGGTTTTGATGAGTTACTCCCTCTGTAATCGATGTCTATTTTTGGAATCTTGGAAAGAATGACCTGTTTTTCTTGGCCTCGTATGTAATTTATCTATATATATGGTTAAAAATATAAAAGAATGGTTCGACTGGTTGGAGAGGGGCTTGCATTTGTAGCAGGAAAATTTTTTGATTTCTTATGAATTTTAATACAAGTAGAGAAGGTTTTGTTAGATAGCCGAGATTCATCATGGTGTTGATGTTCAATATGTTTTCTTGTATTTCATATTCATGAATGTGTTTTGATGCTAGTAATAATATTTAAGTAATATAATAAATTCATCTTGTTGGTACTCCTTCTCATATTAATTATACTCGTTATGTGTTTATTGGTTTCTGGTTCAGAATTCACCCTTTATTGGTGATGTGTTTTCGGTAGCTAGCCTTTATGTTACTTCTTCTAAAGCTATACCAAGAGATTCATCCTCAGTTAGATGCCTCTTGTCATAGTGGTCTTTCATCTCTTTCCAACTGCCATCTCATATATCTTATTTGGCTGAACACAATACCTATTTTGCCTCCATTCCTTCAGGAACACATAGCTTATTAATCTTCATATGATTTCAGGAGTTGACCCCATTTCTCAATGGCCTTGTTCTCTTGTTTTTCCTACCAACCCTTTTAAAAAACTTTTCCTATTTTAGAATCTGACCTCTGCATGTCCATTGCCAAATCTTTTTTATTATTTTCAGTATTTTCCTGTATGAGAGAGCCCTCTTTAGTTGGAAGGGTCAGCATCCAACTTAAAGTTGGTTGAAACAATTATCTTTGTTGTTTGTTTATCATCTGAAGAAATTTACAGAGTGCTAACACTAGCAAAAGGAATTCTACTAGAACCAATAAATTCAACTGATAATGAGGATAATTCAACCCGACAGAAGTTGAGTCGATCGAAAGAAGAGATGTAAGTCGACCATACTAGATATGATTCGACCGATGGAAGATAGGTAAGTTGACCAAGTAAGAAAATCGACCGAAAAATAAACTAATTTGACCCAGACAATGTTAAATCGAATTGGAATAAGTGGTTCAACTATGGGGATGAAATTGCAATTCAGAGGAGTAAGATAATTTGGCCAACACGTAGAAATTCTCCTAGCAAGGTTTACAAATTCACAGGCAATGTAAATTTGACTCAAGATTCAATTTAGATGTCCAAGGGGAATGTAAACTCGCCCATTAGATTTAAAATTGAATTGGAAATTACTTTAGACACCCCAACATTAAATAATTCAACCCAATGGTGTTCAAGTCGACCTGAGGGAGTTAAGTCGATTAGAAAGTGAGGGGGATCAACTAGCCACGTAGATTAACCAACCAAGAAACAATTTAATTTCCTAGAAAATAAAAATATTATCCAATGTTGGTTTTAACTAAGCTGTAGATGGATGGGGATCATTCCAAGCTATTTATATTCATTAAGTTCTAGTGAGAGAACTAAATTATGAATGGATCTAACTATGTTCTTGCGATGAGGTTTTCATTAAAAACAATAGATGCATTTACTAGAAACGCGTAAGAAACAATCTCAAGTACAAAATAAACACCAAAAACAAAAAGAAATATCAATCCCATACAAGACATAATGGACACAATATTTACCCTGGAACTCAAATGGGAAAACCATTTTTGAATGGGGATCATTCTTTTCATTATGGAAAT
>ML790238.1:18738-54475 GCA_009831015.1 Picea engelmannii
GGGCAGCCGTACAGTTGTATGGATTTCTGGTTCAGAAATCGAGGAGCAAAGCTACAGGAATGTCCAGATAAGTTTGTGTAAATATCTGAAGATGAATATGCTGTAAAAGAAATTTCTCAGAAGCTCATAAATAATACAAAGCCCTCTCTCACTGGTTTTCCCCTTGTGGGTTTTTCCAGGGTTGAAGTTAGACCGAAAATATTTGTGTCTATATTTTCTGAGTTTTGCATACTGCTGATATTTTATTTATGCATTGAAAACGATGTTCAGAATCCTCATGTTTCAGTTCTGAAGTTTATTTTCTATTAAGTTTTTATACGCTGAAACACCGTTGTTTCATATGCTGAAACACCACTGAGTATATGTTGAAACAGTGCTGAGTATATGCTGAAACAGTGTTGAGTACATGCTGAAACAGTGTTGAGTATATGCTGAAACAGTGCTGAGTATATGTTAAAACAGTGTGGAGTATATGTTGAAACAATGTTGAGTATATGCTGAAATAGTGTTGAGTATATGCTGAAACAGTGTTGAGTACATGTTGAAACAGTGCTGAGTATATGATGAAACAGTGCTGAGACATATGCTGAAACAATGCTGACATATGTTGAAACAGTGCTGAGTATATGCTGAAACAGTGTTGAGACATATGCTGAAATAGTGCTGAGACATATGCTGAGACATATGCTGAAACAATGCTGAGACATATGCTGAAACAGTGCTGAAACTGGAGTTTCGGCATTTAACTTTGGCTGAAAAATCAGAGTGACTGAAACTGGGTTGGGATCTGAAAATTCTAACATACATTCTCATGGAAAACCCAACTGGCAGGAATGGCATATGGAAGGAAACTTACACCCCAATCTTAGCCTTTGCTTCTCATGCACATTGAGAGTAGGTGTTCAAAAGCATTGTGACACAAATTGCCATGGATGGCCATCTAGCAATATTTTGCAATCATATCAAAATGTCATTCAACACTATATGCATATAACAAATTCGATCTATCAAACAATATCACACTTATTTAGAAGAAGGATGATTATATATGTAGCATCCTCCATAACATAAATCGTTGTATTTTGTATGCAGATGACTAAGGCTTTGTGGACATCAACTTTGTGAACGTGGTGCGGGGGCTTAAACCATGGTGTCCTCAGTTCCCAAGGCATCCATGCCAGTGTGCGCTGCTCATGGAGAACCCAGATCGTAGGTACGGCATGGTGTTCACATGAAATGCCTACTAAATCATATGCATTCTCATGGAAAACCCAACTGGCAGGAATGGCATATGGAAGGAAACTTACACCCCCACCTTAGCCTTTGCTTCTTTGGAACAAACGGTTCTCATGCACATTGATAGTAGGTGTTCAAAAGCATTGTGACACAAATTGCCATGGATGGCCATCTAGCAATATTTTGCAATCATCTCAAAATGTCATTCAACACTATATGCATATAACAAATTCGATCTATCACACGATATCACACTTATTTAGAAGAAGGATGATTATATATGTAGCATCCTCCATAACATAAATCATTGTATTTTGCATGCAGATGATTAAGGTTTGTGGACATCAACTTTGTGAACGTGGTGCGAGGGCTTAAACCATGGTGATCGAGGTTTACTCCACAGTGAGTACAAGGCCACCATTGACAAATGCAAGTGGAAAATCTGAGCTCTCATTGTAGACAACAACTATTAGGGTTTGAATTGCATGGCTAAGTGTTGGGATTAATGATGTCGAGACTAAAACTGATGGACCTTTTGGGAAGATGAGAAATCGTGTTGAGCTTGCCCATGGTGCTAACAACGGGTTGGATATTGCCTCCAGAGTTTTGGAGCGAGTTACGGATATTACTGGCTCCCTGCCAAAATGGAAGTAATATTCATTAAGGTCTTACCATCTTGCGAGAGAAACATGAGTGAAGACCAAGCACGCACTCAACAAATATTTTACGTGTTCTCTTGGCTTTTCCAAGATGATAAGAATTTTTAATTTGATGGAACCATAGAGATCACTGGTTAATTTGACAAAGGATGAATACGACCGCATGCAAGTAAGAATTCTAAGAATTCTTTGAGACAATAGGAATTCGAACTAAGGGTTTTGGTCACCAGGCTGGTTAATTGGACCTTCCTCTTCTGCACATTTGATGAATTTTCTCCATGGTAATCACATTGCTAAGCTAGTTTATTTGACATGTGAAAAAACAAAAAACAATGCATGTTGCTAACTAGGACAGATTTGATGCAATCCAATTCCATATTAAAGAAGAGAATTGTAAAGCGATATTTTGCCTAGTAATTATAGATTCTTTGATAGGTGTTCATCTTTAGCATTGTAACGAAGCATTTACTCCTCTATTTCTCTCCTTAAGCGCTGAGCTTTCACTCCCTATTCGTACTCGAAATGCCCGAGATGAGGACTTTTCAGGAAGTACCGACCTTACTACTGTAACGAAGTAGAAGATTTCCTGAAAGAGTTCACATTGTCTGGGCGGTTTGACACCTTAAGCATGGGGTTGTCTTTATTCTTGATTCTCTTTCTCAGCCTTAACCAATGAGCTACCGTAGAGTGTAGGTCCACAACCAAACCTTGATTGGAGTTCCATGCACTAAGAAAATATGTGTTTGATTGTATTGGAAGAGAGTTGCCTACAAGCCAGGAGGAAATGGAGGATACCACGTGTTGGAATAATGTAGAAATTAGTATCTACGTAAATAAGTGGTTGTGGGTTGTTGTGTGCCTGTCCAATTTAGGGTTTGCTGGTGGTTTCAGATCCACCTTTGTAGGAGGTCAGTTCAAGGTTGCTTGTGTTATATATATGTAATTAATTTACATTAATTAAGACAGATTATGTGAGCGTAGACTCATTGGTGATGTGCCCTTGTGGCCTCACTGTTATTGAGATTAATTGATCTCTGTTCTGTAATTTGGTATCAGAGCCTGGTCAGAGGATGAGTAAAGGAGTTTGGTGTAGGAGCTCCATCGTGGATATTTCTCCTGCGTGGAGGGAGCCAATCGTTGCGGTTGGAGCTGGAAGGATTCGTTGCTGCCCGATTTAGTGAGAGAGGCCATCTGTGTGCTCGTGCGTGTTGTGCGCGTTGAAGGAGCTGTGTGAATGTGGTTGCAGAATCTGTATTGATGTGTGTTGTTCATTGTGTGTGAGGGTGCCTGAAAACAAGTCACACACAGGTGTAATCGCTGTGCAGAGAGCCATTTTTTTGTTTTCTGGAGAGCGTTTGGTGAGACATCGTTGTAGGGCATGAGCCAGAGAGAGCACAAGCTGTGTCTGCGTGGAGGTGGAGGAGATTGTTGTGTGCAGGAGATAGCTGTGTGGGAGGACGTGACTGCAGAAGATAGCTATTATTGATTTTAATTTGGTATGAGGTCTGAATTAGTTGTTCGTTGATCTAGAACGCGTATAGGAGCTGAGTTGTGCTTGCTTCCTCATCTCCCATGCTGGAGTTGTTCACTGGTAAAAGGGTGCTTACAGGAGCTGGAGCTATTAGCTGATCCCTCCATTCGAATTGATATCTGCATTACCTGGTTCACACCTGCTGCGTGCGATTTTTGGAGCTGCGTGTTGGAGCAGTTGTGTATTGACGCGTGAGGAACCGTGGAGCCGTCGACTGGAAGGAGCCATCGATTGGAAGAAGTTGTCATTGCTGCTATGGAAGAAGACGTGAAGTTGTTGTGATCTGTTAAACTTGTTAGCCGATTGGAGGAGAACCACACAACTATGTTGTCGATTGATCTGTTGCAAACATGAAGCGTTTGATTGTTGCAGACGTGAGGATGCCATTGAAAGGAGTTGCGTGTGGTCACTGATTTCTGGTGGATGTGAGCGTCATTCTCTTCTCTTGCTGAAGCACAAACTGCAAATGCAGATCTAACTCAGGAATTGTGATCTGTTCGTGGACAACTAGTTTCTGAACAGTCAAGGTGCTTCAGACTAGAGGTAGATGTTGCAGAACTATGGCAGAAAATGCAATAGATGGAAGCCTTACTGATCGTTTTCTAAATCTCTGGGCTCCTTGACTCGCATGAAATATCTATAAGTAATCGCTTGTCCGCCATTGATGTTTTTTGAGGAATAAATTTCCGCCCGAGGATTCGAATTTGAATTTCTGCTGGATCGATGTTGCAAGTCGTTCAGAATAAAAAAGTTATCGGGTGAAATTCCAAACTTTGGAATAGATAATTTATGGGGTGATTATTATCTGTTTGATTTGATAGCTTGGAGAACTAAGGCTGGTAAGTCTCATCTAGTTTAGTTTGAACCAAAGATTAACATGAGCAAAGGAGCCCACGTTGCATGGTTGGAACCCGTGGGAACCCGTGTGGAGGATAGTCGAGGGCCGTGTTGTGATAGTTGTTGAGAAGAAAATTTGAGTCGATTGTGAAGGTAGTGCACAAAAGAGGATCATTCCATTGTTGATCCCGGTGCAGGAGAGGGATTGTGTGTGCATCGAATTCCTTAAAGAAGAGATGCCACTATGGAAGTGGAACTCTGTGTAGGTGAACGACAAGAGTGAAGTTGTCATGGGTCAACAAAGGAGAATTAAACAGCTCCGGAGAGAGCCGAAACACATGTGGAGGAAGAATCAGCAAGAGGAAATATATTTTGCAGGTAAATATAAAGTGTCTTCAGCAGTAGCAGAGGAACACATACCTAATGGAGACCAGGATCAAATTGCGGATCTGGAGCAGATTGTTGAAGATGAAGAAATCAATGCAATATTGAAAAGGTTAATGCCAGTTTTACCATCATTTTCAGGAAACAATTTTGATCTTTGGAAAATGAAAACGGAAGGTTTACTTGGATCAGTAGATTTATGGGAACTTGTTCAAAATGGTTATGAAGATCCTACTGAGAAGAGAAGAGATAAATTAACATTATATGTTGTTAGTTCAGCATTGAATAATGGCATCCTGTCTGCTCTGTTATATGAATTTGGTGAAATAGAGAATGCAAAAATGTTTTGGGATAATCTAGAGATGAAGTTTAGTGTGAGGGGGAGCAAGATAGCTAAAGACGAAATTAATCACGTCACTACTATTGAAAATGGTGAGTGTATTGACAGTCTTATAACTGAAATAAAGACTGGAAATGATTGCATTGAAATTGCAATGATTGATGATGAAAGTGTGTATGTAGCTGATTGTGATAATGAGAATGAAAACCTTATGGAGGTAGATCTCTTTGAAGGAGAGACATATGAAGTCAGATTTGATGAAGACAATTCATCTAATGAAGAGTGGTCAAAATTGATGCATGAGAAAAATCTTATTGATGAGTTGTTGTTTGGTGAGAAGAATGGTCCACTTGCATACACAAATCAAGTGGAAGACAATTTTATTGTTGCAGAGAAGGAAGAGAAGGAAGATGAACAGGAGAGAAATTAGAAATCTCTCTTAGAAGAACAAAATGAAAATAACAAAAATTGTTTTGATACTCTAATGAATGTTTTTAAGTGTGCAGGATTTGCTAAGGAAGAATGTGATGTGAATCACTTAGGTGAAGTGCCACATAAGTTTGATGAAGAATTAGAATTTATTGAGGAATGGCTTCAAAATCCATATTATGATGAATGCAAAGAAACATTAGATTATGATGAGGATTGTATGGACACTGAATAAGAAGAAGACTGCATTACAGATATAGAAATTGAGTCAGTTTTTATAAAGTGGAGTCCTGAAGAAATAAAGTATTACTATGAGCTAATGTTGCAAGAGTCCGTTGAGCAGGACATTGTTGATTGTATCCAGAAATGGGAGCAACATATTTATGTGGAGTTGGAAGCATTTGCGAACATTAAAGACAAATGTTCTCAGGACAAAGAAAATGCAAAAGTGTTGAGGACAAAGAACAATAATCATAAGTCAAATTCCAAAATGCCGAGGAACAAAGAAAAAAGGTCTATGAAGCAGAACAAAGTCAAGATGAAACATATATGGAGTAGCAAGCCAAGGAATATGCTCCATCTACATCACTATCTAAGATCAAGAAAGGTTAAGATGAAATTGTTAATTTGTAAGCTTAGCTGAGACTCAGACCAACAAGCATGTTATGTTCTACACTGTTATGTTTGGTAGAAAATCCATTTCTCCATTAAGGGGGAGTGTTGGAATAATGTAGAAATTAGTATCGACGTAACTAAGTGGTTGTGGGTTGTTGTGTGCCTGTCCAATTTAGGGTTTGCTAGTGGTTTCAGATCCACCTTTGTAGGGGGTCAATTCAAGGTTGCTTGTGCTATATATATGTAATTGATTTACATTAATTAAGACAGATTATGTGAGCGTAGACTCACTGGTGATGTGCCCTTGTGGCCTCACTGTTATTGAGATTAATTGATCTCTGTTTTGTAATTCCACAAACTCAGGGATTGTAAAAGCACTGTAATAACATTGCTAAACACACTACAATGACCAGAATGGAGGGGCGCAGTGTTGGGATGCTCAGCAGAAAGGGAAAAATTCAACTAGTAACAGAGTAGGGACGCTGAGAAGAACTAGAAAAGGCTAAGGTGGTGGCCTCCATGTAGTTGCAAGGTGCTCCCACTAGGCATCCACACATAATTCAGGGGTATTGTGATGCATACCCCCACCTCGTCCCGGGGCCCACTCGACCTCTCGGTCTAGGATCATTCAAATTCAGAGCTGGATCAACTCTCAGGCCCCTGCTGAGCCCCCAAAAATCTTACACAAGTCCTTTACTTCTTCGTGTAGGTTCCACAAAACCCGCGGGATATCACTTAGCCCCTTTTTCCCAGTGGGAATCAAATATGATTGCGGGTTGTGACTAGACACCAACGAAAAGGCGCTAATCCGGTGCTTCAGAGCTACGGGCTCTGGGAGCTTTGCACTCAACACACCACCACTCCTCTAAATGTGCGAATCAGCGAACTGCCAAACACCTACGGGACCGACGACTCCCACTTTCTGCCAAGATCTACGACTCACAACAGGACTTCAGGAATTCGGGCTTTGTGGTTTCCCACAAAACTACACCTCCAAACCCCCGGAGTGTCGAACTAGAGAACCTTTGAAGGACTCAAATCGATGGTCCTCCATCCTCCAGATATCAATGGACACGATGAGCTCTAAAACTCTGGACTTCGGGAGTTTCTCAACCCAAAGTAGCTCTCACCCCTGTCCTCTAGAGTACCAAACCTATGGACTGTGAGATTCGATGTCACATGTACCTCTCAAATGGATGGCCGAGATATTCTTCGGGAATCCAGCCTTCGGGAGTTCACGACTGCTAATACGTCTAACCCTTTTGAGCGCCAAGTCTCCGAGCTTCAGTATCTGTCGCTACGTGTCCTCCTCCAATGGACGACTGGGATGGATTCCGGCCTCCGGGAGCTCTCAACTCCACGCAGCTTAATTCCTCCGGAGTGATGGTTCCACTGACCTCTCAGATCTGCTGACACGTGTCTCATGTGCCAACGACTAGGATTCACTCCATTGTTCAGAGCTTCGGGAGTCTTCCCACTTTGACGACTCGATCAAATTCTTCCGGAGTATTGAGGCTTCGGACCACGATATCTACTGACACACATCCTCTCCGATGAATAGTCCAGATCCACTCCATTCTTCGGTGCTTCGGGTGGATTGAATGCTCCACACCTCTAATCTCCCGAACTGTCGGTCTTTCGGGTTCACGACCCACTGACACATGTCCTTACTGATGGACGGTCCATATTTACTTCGGATCCTCGAGACTTTGGGAAATTCGTCTCCTTAACACATGAAAATGGCCAGACTTACAAAGTCTGAAGGATTTAAGGGCTTAATGCTCAGGAAACTTACCTAGATCTTACGGTGGTCGGTCCTTGCACCTAGATCCGACGGCTATCAATCCTCGCGCTCAGATCTGATGGTTGATATATATTCTCCTCCCACGTGCTCCTCCTTCTGTCTGGACTCTGATCCGACGATCCATATCTGTTTTTGCAACCGATCCAATGGTTGTTGTAGCTCCTCCTCCGTTTTTGCTATGCATTCATTCCAACGAAGGATTCTTTGATCATTTTCAAAGGCATCGACCTTTGAATCTTCTCCTGCAAGGCTGTCTGCTCGGCCTTTGCTTGCGCTTTGGAAAAAATGATACTCCTCTTGAGCTTTGAACTTGAAATAAGTTCACCTGCGTACACCTTTCACTTCTCCTGTAGTCTAGGACGTAGACTATCTTTTCCTTCTACACTCCTTGCATAGGCCTTGCGCACACTTGCGTTATTCCTCCTCCGAGCTTGAAATTTCTCAAATTTCTAAGGGTCTCAGTCCTTTGTTCCTTAACAGTTTTTCGTTCCCTCCTGGCACTCAGTGCTCGTTCTCCTAAGATTTTGTGGACTTGAAACCACTTGACCTCTAGCGCTCTCTCAATGCAGTCTTTGCAGAGCCTCCTTCCTCAGAGTGTTCAGTAACTCTGGTGTGCTTTCACTTGCACCATCTTTTCTCAGAGTGTTCAACAACTCTAATGTGCACTCATTGCACTACTCCTTCTGAGCTTTATGACTTGTTCGGGTGTGCCCACCTAGCACTCTCTTCTCTGAAGTCGAAACAGATTTCAAGTTCACTCCTTGCACTAGCATCATAGAGTAATCCAATTACTCTGGTGTGCACTCCTTGCACAAGCCTAAGAGCCCATAACACTCAGAAAGCTTAACAGATAGGTAGAGAAGTCTATCTAATTCTTGCAAAGGAAAACATACATGCATCTATGGAATTCATAAACACACAGTAAACATTCATAAAATGAACATTCATCACACAGATAAATACACAGAAACCTCATATGCAGGAAAAACTACTCTTTGTATTAATATATGAATGGTCTGTATAATGTTTACAAGGCTGAACTACAATTGAGTCTCAACTCTTTCTCCTCTCCTCTCTTGCTCTTCTCAACAATTCACTAACTCTCTCCCTTAATGAATTTCTATACAAAGATCTTTTTACAAAAGAGGGGCTCATCGAGCCTTCCCTCCAACTACCTACTCACATTAAATTACATTCAATAAACATCTAGTTTGAATCGGATCTAAATCCACCTAACTGTCAACCATTAAAGGCGACTCTACCTATTACAATAACTCGGGTTGTACAAAGATAGTGGCTCGGATTTCCTTGAGCCTTCAAACTTAAATTACATTGAATTTTTAAATAAAAGCTCAAAATTTGAAAGGACCGGCACGTCCTTCTTTGGGATCTTCTCCCTACAAGTGCATTGATGCAATGTCTGCTAACACGTTTGTTGATCTAGAGCGATTCTCCTGCATCATACTCCCACTCTGGAAAAAATCATGAGCTCCTGCTCATGGCTCTCCTGTTGTTGTTGTTGAAATCCTCCAGGGTCCCATACTTCACTTTGGAGCTTTCCATTTGCTCCACTTCCTTTTTGTTGTTGTTGTTTCCATCCTACTACCACTGCAGGTTCTCCTCTAGTCGGCCTTCTCCTGTTGTTGACTATATCCTGCGTTGATTCCAACATCAGCCTCCTAATCTCCTCTATCTCTCTGTCTAGCTAGTCCACTGGCTGGCTCCTTTCATGCATTATGCTCTATTGCATCTCATCTGTTTCATACATATCAAAGGGAAGATCGTCCTGATCCCCCATGTTGATTTTATCTCCTGTGGAATTGGCTTGGCACTCCACTGTAGACTTGAATTTTGTATCCATACTACTGAGCTGCTACTCAACAATCTCCTCTGACAATGTAACTTCTGCCAGTTCATTTTCCTCTTCTTGTGATGATACAAGTCCATCTTCATCCAACTGCTCCTCAAGCTGTAAATCCTCCTCGTTTTGCATGACTGCCTCCTTCTGCCAGTCTTCCTCTATCTCTAGATTGTCTAACCAATCCTCCAGCATCTTCAACTCTATCTTCCATGGAGTGAGAATTTTATCTGAATGCTCCTCTTCTTCTTTCATCACTTGGGCAGATTTTAATGTTTTCTCTTTCTCCTCTTCCCCGGCAGTCTTTGTTGATTGTATCTCCTCTTTTGCACCTTCAACATGTGCACTAGCCTCTACTCGGATTCTTGGTAGGAGTATTCTAATTCCTCCAATGATCAGAATGCATCTCTGATCCTCCTCCTCTACCAGCACTCCTTGCCGATCTGAACTCTCCTATGAGCTCATGAGACTCTCAGACTATCTCATCTCCTCTTCCTTGCCCACCTGGAAAGATAAAATTTATGTTCTGCCCTCCTAACAGTCTACAAGATATTCAACTAATATCTTCTAATTTTCCTCCTGTAAATATGAATTTTCACCTCTTCCCTCCTAGCAGTCTACGAGATATTCAACTAATCTCTTCTAATTTCCCTCCTGTAAATATGAATTTTCACCTCTGCCCTCTTGGCAGTCTATGAGATCTTTGATTGATCTCTCTTCCTCATCATTGAGGGTTTCTCCAGTCTCTGGTTCAAAAATGTAAACCACTTCCTCTGTGGCAATGAGGTTTTCAGCATGCCTCAGCCACCTTCTCAATACATGTCGTTGCCTCCTGGAAATTATTTGTTGGATGGGCCACTTTACCTTCTTCTTCAAGGGCCATTCATACCTCTATCTTCCCTGTGCTTCCTGCATCTTCAGCCACTGCAAAGCTAATCAGTTGAGCTCTTCTCTAGTCTCATGGAGTTCTTTGTCCATTTCTTCTCGGCTCATCCTCTTACAGTCTCCTCCTCAACCTTGCCTATGGCCTTTAGTAGCCATCTTCTCCTTACCCTGTCCTCCTGGAAAGTCTGATATTTTTTGCACATTGGTGAACAGTTCTTCACACAAAGCTTCAGTGCTCTGCCTTCTCTACTCCTTTGCTTGATGTCTGCAAACCAAAACTATGCTCTGATACCACTTGATGGTATCAGAATTTTTTTTTTCTCCTACCTGTTACCTGTAACAAAACCAGGCTCTCATACCACTTGATGTAGACCCCCATCTCCTCCTAGGGCCCGCTCGAACTCCCAGTCTAGGATCGTTCAAATTCGGAGCTGGATTATCTCTCGGGCCCCTACTGATCCCCCAAAACTCTTACACAGGTCCTTTACTTCTTCGTACAGGTTCCACAAAACCTATAGGCTATCACTAAGCCCCTTTTTCCCGGTGGGAATCACATATGATCGCGAGCTATGACCAGATGCCAACGAAAAGGCGTTAATATGGCACTTTGGAGCTCTGGGAGCTTTGCACTCAACACGCCTCCACTCCTACGAACCCGCAAATCAAAGAACTGTCGAACACCTACGAGATCAACGCCTCCCACTTTCTACCAAGATCTACGACTCGCAACAGGACTTCGGGAATTCGGGCTTCGAGGTTTCCTGCAACACTACACCTCCAAACCCCCGGAGTGTCGGATTGGCGAACCTCTGAAGGACTCAAATCTATGGTCCTCCATCCTCCATAAATCAATGGCCATGATGAGCTTCGGGACTCCGGACTTCGAGAGTTTCTCAACCCAAAGTAGTTGTCACCCTTGTCCTCCAAAGTACCAAACCTCCAGACTATGAGATCTGATGCCACATGTACCTCTCAAATGGGCGGTCGAGATCTTCTTTGGGACTTCGGCCTTTGGGAATTCCCGACTACTAATACATCCAACCCTCCCGAGCGCCAAGTCTCTGGGCTTCAATATCTTCCGCTATGTGTCTGATTCGGGCCTCCGGGAGCTCTTGACTCCACGCAACTTAATTCCTCTGGAGTGTTGGTTCTTTGGGCCTCTCATATATATGTTGACTCGTGTCTCCTGCACCAATGACTAGGATTCACTCCGTTGTTTAGAGCTTCGGGTGTCTCCCCACTTTGACGAATCTTGACCAATTTCCTTCAGAGTACTGAGGCTCCGGACCATGGGATCTACTGACACACTTCATCTCCGATGAACGGTCCATATCCACTCCATTCTTTAGAGCTTCAGGTGGATTGAACGCTCCACACCTATGATCTCCCGAACTATTGTTCTTCCAGATTTACGGCCCACTGACACATGTCCTTACTGATGGACGATTCAGATTTACTTCAAATCCCTAGGACTTTGGGAAATTTGTCTCCTTAACAAATGAAAACAGCCAGACTTACGAAGTCCGAAGGATTTTAGGGATTAATTCTTAGGAAACATACCTGGATCTGATGGTGGTTGGTCCTTGTGCCTAGATCTGGCAGTTATCAATCCTCGCGCTCAAATCTGATGGTTGAGATATGTTCTCCTCCCACGCACTCCCCGTTCTGTCTAGACTCTGATCTGACAGTCCAGATTTGTTCTTGCAACCGATCCAATGGTTGATATAGCTCCTCCTTTATTGTTGCTATGCTTTCATTCCAACGAAGGATTCTTTGATAATTTTCAAGGCATCGACCTTTGAATCTTCTAATACAAGGCTCTCTACTCGGCCTTTTCTTGCGCTTTGGATAAAATGCTACTCCTCTTGAGCTTTGAACTTGAAATAAGTTCACCTGTGCACACCTTGTTCTTCTCCTGCAGTCTTGGACATAGACTGTTTTTGCCTTCTGCACTCCTTGCATAGACCTTGCGCACACTTGCGCTATTCCTCCTCTGAGCTTGAAATTTCTCAAATTTCTAAGGGTCTCATCCCTGTATTCCCTTAACAGTTTTTTGTGCCCTCCTGGCACTCAGCGCTCGTTCTCCTGAGATTTTTTGGACTTGAAACCACTTGACCTCTAGCGCACTCCTTGCGCTCTCTCATTGCACTCTTTCCAGAGCCTCCTTCCTCAGAGTGTTCAGTAACTCTGGTGTGCTTTCACTTGCACAGTCTTTCCTCAGAGTGTTCAAAAACTCTGATGTGCACTCCTTGCACTAGTCCTTCTGAGCTTTATGACTTGTTATGGTGTGCCCACCTGACACGCTCGTCTCTGAACTCGAAACATATTTCAAGTGCACTCCTTACACTGGCTTCATAGAGTATTTCAACTACTCTGGTGTGCACTCCTTACACAAGCCTAAGAGCCCAGAACACTCAGAAAACTTAACATATAGGTAGAGAAGTCTATCTACTTCCTATAAAGGAAAACATACATGCATCTATGACATTCATAAACACACAATAAATATTCAGAAAATGAACATTCATCACACAGATAAATACACAGAAACCTCATATGCAAGAAAAATTGCTCTTTGCATTAATATCTGAATGGTTTCTACAATGTTTACAAGGCTGGACTACAACTGAGTCTCAGCTCTTTCTCCTCTCCTCTCTTGCTCTTCTAAACAATTCACTAACTCTCTCCCTTAATGAATTTCAATACAAAGATATTTTTACAAAAGAGGGGCTCTTCGAGCCTTCCCTCCAGCTACCTACTCATATTAAATTACATTCAATAAACATCTAGTACGAATCAGATCTAGATCCACCTAACTGTCATCCATTAAAGGTGACTCTACCTATTACAATAACTCGTCTTGTACAAATATAGTGGCTCGGATTTCCTTGATCCTTCAAACTTAAATTACATTGAATTTTTAAATAAAAGCTCAAAATTTGAAAGGACTGGCGCATCCTTCTTTGGGATCCGCTCCCTCCAAGTGTGTTGATGCGTTGTCCGCTAACGCATTTGTTGAGGTGGAGCGATGCTCCTGCATCATATTGGCATCTGACTTTCTGCATAGTGAATAAATTTTATCATAGACTTAGGCCATTGAGGTTAGTAAAAAATGTTAGACTAATGTTAAGGTGATATGTAGCATTAATTCACCTTAAACATATATTAGGTTTATGATTCCATGAAGACCGAGGTATGCCAAGGTTATGCCTCGATATGAGGCCAAATAAGAGGAAGAAGTTATTGATTGGTGGAGTTTTCAATGTAAAAGATGCTCATTGGTTTTAATAAAAAGGTACCTTATAAAACTTAGGGTAAAAGCTTAAAATCTACATGGAATTATGTGAAAAACATTGCAAATAAGGCAAACCAATTTATATAGTCCTTGTTGCCTCAAGGCAGAGACTAATAAACTTTGCATATTTATGTATACCTAGTTTGTTTGGAGAAAAAACAGATTTCACAAATGAGATCTTTCCTAAAGTAGTATTAGGTACCTTTCGAAAGAAAAAGGGTTAACTTGGACTTGTTCATTGGAAGGTTCACTTATTGTATGAAGTATTGCTTCAAAGAGAACAATTATTGAAGCACATGTCACTACTCTAAAATGAGTTATTGATTTTGGTATGAGTTATTGCCTCGGCGCTAGGTATTGATATTTTGGAAGTTATTGCCTCAACACTAGGTATTGATATTGTGGGAGTTATTGCTTTAGCATTGGTTACCTTGCATTCATGGCAGATGATTAAGAATAAAAGGCAATGAGGGAGGTTGTTAGGATGATAAGAAATTTTTATGGGAGAATTTTGGTGCTTCATGTGATATGTGGGGTGTTCACGCCCAAAAGTGCAACTTAAAATTCTTGCATGCAAATGAGTTGCAGTGCATTATTAATTATATATATTTTAAATAATACTAAATAGGTGGGACCCCTTTCGAAAAATAATGATATAAAATTTTCCTCTTATTGCGCTCATGATTACCTTACGAGAAAGATTTTACAGGTTGAGAATAAGGGGAGATCCTAACCTGTTTCTATGTGCAACTAAGGGATATTGGGTGTGTTAGCAATTTGATTTTAAAACGGAGAAAATGTTTATTTTATTAAACATATTAGTTTACTCTTGCTACACCTAGAGTTTGATATACTACTCCAAATACAAGTTATTCTCACATAAAATTATAATGGGTCAAGGGTAAAAAATATTTTCAGTTTTTTATTTTGAGTCATAGGTTTTCATTAAATTTTTGGTTTCTAGACCCCTTTGTTATAGTCATTTTTCAATTTTGATGTAAATAAACTAAGGTTAGTTTTGGCTTTGGTCTAGAGTCATTGGGTTATGCCTTGCTATCATAACAAGTTGGATAAAGCCTTCATGAGTTACATCTTTCCATTCCTCCATCATCACCCTGACATGTCACCTCATCCATGTTGTAAACAGACCCCTCCTTTGTCACCTTTACTCATTAAGATGTCAAATCAATTTTGATATGTACGCTGCCAACTCACTAAGAGAGTTTGCAGCGCATTCAAAGGTACACCATGCATTTATTGCCATCATTGCATTTATGGGTCATGTAAATGAAGATCTCTTTGTTTTCAGAGATGATATTTCAAAGCAATATACAGGGATTATGTCATAAAGTCTTCTAATTGTTTTCTCCAAGTGTACAAATCATTTTTGAGCTCGGCGTTGCGAACCTGGTGTTATAGACAGGCGCTACGAACTGGTTGAAAAAGACGATTTGGAGGTTGGACTACTTGCAAGATCCCATGTGAAAATTCAAAGATACCATCTTTCAACTCAAGGCCACTAGGTACTCCATGAGAATTTTCACCTTATTTGAAGGTCAAGAAAGGGCTTGTTAGCTCTTTTTCCTTTTGGGGGTTGCGAACTGGTGATAGGCGCTGCGAAATGTCTCATTTACTGGCTAACAAGTTCCCAAAACCTTTTTCATGTGCTCTGAAACTTGCTCATTGAACCATAAGTATCCCTGGGTTTAGGCCATTTTTCCCACTAATCCATTTCACTCCTATCTAGTCTGCACTCTAAAATTAGTCATCTATGGAGGTCAACCTGAGTTTTGCAAAAGAGTAGTTTTGTTGTGAACAAGTCCGAGGTTGATAAGACCTATTTTGCAAAGATTTGTTATGATATCCCTTCATGATATTTTTAGAAGTCTTTCCCTTCATCTTCCTGATTGAAAGATACCTTGTCTTATTTCTAGAGGTTAAATGAGTTGAGAAACACATAAATTTTACATAGAACAAGCCCATTGGGAAAATTTATCCATTAAAACCTTAATCCTCTGTTTTCCATGTTTTACCTCTATCAATCATTAAATCTTGTGGTAAGGTTTTCTTCAAACAACATTAATGGATACTCTGCAGCAAAGAAAGGCTCACAAAGGAGGGGGAATTGTGAGAAGAGAGCCCTACGATATGTATCCCTTTAATTTTGAACCCTTGATCGGGGAAGTTTTCCAAAGAGTAGGCTACATTAATTTTTGTCAGAAAATGCAGAGAGGGCACCCAGAGGTGGCTAGGGAGTTTGCACTTAAATTCGATGGGACCAAAACTAAGGTTGGGATTTTGGAATTTGAGGTGTCTGAGTTTTCCATCTCAACAACAATTGAGATACCTAACACTGGCGAGAGATGGTTCAAGGCCATGACCCTGAATGTTGCTTTCTCCAAGGAATTCCTCAAACCACAACACCAAGGGGACAATTTGTCAAGGGAAGTGCTCAGAAATCACATGTTGGTGGGTTTTGATAAGTTGTTGAAGGTGATTCAAAGATGCTTCACCTATGAAGGGAGATTTAACATGATATATCAATACCATATAAGGCTACTGCTACACTTCACAGGTAAAGATCCCATGAATCTCCCTTTCTACCTGTTTAGAAGTATTGGAAAAATGTTTGACAGGGTCCAAGCTAAATCAAAAGCAGTTGATACAAGTGTCTTCCATTCAGGCCTTACAAAGATGTTGGTAATGGAGGAATTGAGAAAGAAAAATATGGATTGGGAAGCATTCATTACCTCTTCTCACTTCTAGCTAAATGTTTCTCCCACTCCACAGTCTAAAATGAAAATCCCTCTTCATATTGACAAGACTGTAAATTCAGAAATGAACAAGAAAAGAAAGAGAACTAAGACTACTAGAGATGATAAAGCAACAAAGGATCATGAAGTAGGAGGACCTTCACAGTATTCACAGAGAGAAGCTTCACCTATGCCATATCCCAGTCCAGTAGAGGTTCCTTCAACTAAAGCTACAGGTTTGAGAGGAAGGAAGTTGGCATTCCCTTCACCCAGTGTAGCTCACAAGGTCAAAGCTAGGAGGCCTCTTACCAGAGCAACAACCAAGCAAGAGATCCATGTGAAGGATGATGCAGTAGGAGTTTTATCTCAGAGAAAAGGTAAATTCATAGAGGTTGAAAAACCTATCAAAATCATCGACATCACTACTCCTCAAGAAAAGGGCAATCCTACTTTTAAGAGGCTCAAAAGACAGCTTAAATAGGTAAGGGTAAAGTTGATGAAATGAAGAAGGGGGGGTTGGTTGAAAAAAAGAAGCTCAAGGGACTCATGGAATTATATCATGAAACTAATAACAAGGCCAGATTTGTAGCCAAAAGGTTTCGACCCCTCCACAAGCAGCTCAGAAACTTATACAAACATAACAAAGCTTACCAGGCATAGATCAGAAAACTAAAGATGGAGCTGCAACCTTTCAAAGAGGAGCTGGCCAAGAGGAATCTGGATATGTTAGCCAAAGTTGCAACCAGGAGGAGCTCCAAAGTCAGAAAATGAAGAAGCTAAACTTCCTTAAACAATATCAGTGTTGACAATTTCATGTTTATGCATCTTTGAAATTTTTGAGAATGGTTATGCCCTATAAATCATTTTTAAGTTTTGGATGATCTCTTCAAGTCATATACCATATTATAAGTTGATTAAAACAACTGAAGCACTGGAGATAGCTTTTGGGATGTTTTTTAGGTTTTATTAAATGAAATGAGCTGCTACAGGAAAGTTCGCAGCGCCTAGCACTTTGAACTGGCTGATAGAGGCTCACGTTGCGAACTGTGTTGCAAACTCTTGTTCTTGAGATTTTGAAGGAATAAGCAGTTGCCATATGGTTATATGAATGCATGACATTTGTCTGCAGGTTAGTTGTAAGCTGGGAGGCCACCTGCCAAAGGAAGATGTGCTCCAAAGGGACACTTCATCAGCCATAACGAAAATCTTAAGGATGTTGCCAATATTAGCCTAGATTTTAGCATTTTTGTTATTTTTTGTTATCCACTTGTTGCCATGCCTCTTTGAGGGCACATGGATCCTAGGATAAGGTGGTTATTCGGATTGTAAAGCTGTCATTGGTAGTCTAGACTATAAGATAGGCATCGTAAGACTAAAAAATGTTTGAATGGTTGAGATGAGACTCGTATCTTGATGTTATGAATGTAACAGGGACATCTCTGATTTTATATACCAGACCCGAGACTTTTTGGCTAATAGAAATCAGTCTTTTTCCCATATTATCATGTTTTTGTCTTACTCTGATTTGCAGTCTGTTGAAGGTTTCAATTGATCTATTGTATCTGTATTGCAATGAAGGGCTTGTTGTGATGTTGTTTATGATTTTATCAGAGTTTCCCTTTTGATTAAAGAAGTTCTTGTTTCAGAAGGTTTTCTTCATATATCTACTAGTATTACCTAATGTAAATGGTAGACATATTTCACCTTTCTTACTTAAGTCTTCCCCCTATCCATCTTATTCTTTAAACTGTGATCTAAGTTACTCAAAACCTCATTTGTTGGTGCATTTTATCTGGATTTTACTGTGATTTGACACTGTTTTACTAAGTTTTATCCATTCACCACATTATCATAAAAAATTATCTTTAAACTTGCTGATGGGTTCTAAGTTTACACTTTAACAGTCAAAGTGTGACTTTCAGTGCTAACACAATCCACATACAACTTATGGTATATTTATATATATGGGCATAATTATTATTATGTTGAATGTAATACTCCACTAGCAAAGAATGCGGGACATGTTATTTCGGTGCTAAGTGTTAAATGGGCATATTATCGCTATGAAATTCATATGAGAGGCCGATTCGACTTTGAGTTTGGAAATGGTATGTTATGTTTTATGGATCTTGGATATATGATGGTCAATATTCTATGTTTGGAATAAGGTTTTTGGGAGTTGGGTGTGCTCCATATTTGGTTGTGGTTGATGGAATTTATTGTGAAAAGAGGGGAAGTGATGTGCATTTACTGCATGTCATTCTTACCCTACCTCGAAGCCACCACCTTCATTATTCTCCTCGCATTTGTTTTTGTTTCTCTGGTTAGTAGCACCTTAATTGTGCTTGGTTGTTGGAGAAAAAATAGTTGTGCTCTTTAGCTTTATGGCATTTTTCTTACAGGTATGTTGGCTCTTACCTCTCCATTCATAAATTGTTAATTTCTGCTCTAGATAAAATCGTTTTGTTGGCTCTTAGAGTTTGCATGCAGAATGTGTTTGTTTTCCAAAGTTTACAGTGGATTGTTTGTGGGCATTCTGGTCATGTAAGATATATTCGATTTGGATTTCTTCATGTTGGCATTTGAGTGTTTCAACTAAAATTATTGTTCGACATTCTACTTTGATTGAAATATTTGGTCATATGGCACCTATAGCAAAGGTGGTATTGTGGTATGACTATTGCAAACATCTCATGGTGAACACATTCAGTTTCGCTCTTTTCTTGTGCTTTATTTTTAATGGGTTTTTCTCTGTAAAATAAAAGGAACATACAAGCTTTATGACTATTGTACCCTCACCTCATACCCAGACTGTAGAAGATATGTAGTTTCATTATTACCATGGTTTTTGATGAAATAATGACCCATGTATTTTGTCTGGCGATCGCTTTGGGAAGTTTGTGGAATTTTTTTTGGAGAGGAATTGTTTTTTGTTTTGATTGCATCCGCTCTTCAAAATCTATGCCCACAGGCCCGATCCAAGACGTGTTTCCCCATCCAATCATGTGGGAAAGTAAATAAATATTAACCCAGATTTGAAATCTTGTTTGGTTGTTTTGACCAAACAGTGGGAAGATTGATTCAACCAACAAAATCGTGGCTCACTTGTTGTTTACCCATGATGAAATTTTTTCAACTTGAAGTTGATGAGGGTTTGATGCTCACCATGTTTGCACTGGGGTTTCAAACCCGGTTTGTTTGCAATTGTTATTTTAGTTTGTGATGTAAATGTTATATAAAAAAAGGAAGATAGCTTTATGTTCATCTTCCTCTCATGATGTTTTGAGACATTCTGTTATGATTATGATTGAGTCAATTGTTTTGTAAACAATCTCCTACAAAACATTATGCTAGTTTTTAAAAGGAGAAATGAAATTCGTAGGTTTGATAATCCTATAAATTTTCCTTGAGCTTTATATTGTGTAGTGTAAAAATATTGTTGCCATGTTATGGATTCTGTGTGTTGAAGTTTAATGGAGCACTATGGCACAAACATAATTTGGTGGAAGTTTTGGAAATAAATGTGCATGGTAAACAATGGATATTCAAATGATTTTGTGGATATTAGCAATGTTGATTTTAAAGTCAATGAATGTTATTTCTTGTAACATAATAGTAATCGCTATTATTCTCGTTCATTGTCTCATTTTTCGCTCATTTTAAGCTCACCACCTTCCCAATAACATTTAATCCATCCCCTATTCTGTTATCTTGAATTTCAATTTTAAAGGAAAATGATTAAAGAGGATTGGATGATGATTTTAGTTGGAAATTGTGATATGGAGATACTGTTTTTGGAAGAAAAGGACTCTGTGTTTTGCTTGAATGGTATCCATTGTTGATTCATGTCCATGCTACCATTTTTCATTCATTATAAAACCCCTCATATTCCCAATGACCCTATCATTCCCTATTCAATTGCAGATGATTATTAAATTTGATATTTGGTGAGTTGTGTCAATGGATGGATTGCATATGCTTCTTTTGTGAATGATAGAGCCAACATCTTGATTTTATTTAGGTAGAGTATTAGTGAATGGATTGTTAAAAGTTTTCATATTCTGATTGGAATATTGCTTCAGGATGAGTTTCTTTAGTAGGGGCAACAATGGCAGAGGTGCAAACAGAGGTAGAGAAAATAATTGGCAAAGAGGCCATAAAAGGCCACGATTTTCAATACATTTTGACGTTGATCCGAAAGAGCTAAATCAGTTTTTCCAAGATGGGTTTTTTAATCTAGTTGGCCAAGGAATTATGCAACCTAGACCTGAGAGGCCTCCTTTCCAGCCACACCAAAATTTCTCTGGTATCTATGTCCCCCCCTCATGTTCCTATGCAGCCAGAACCACCTACCAATGATGGTTGGCAAGAGATCGTCCATCAACCTGATGCACAACATAATGGTTGGCCTACAGTATCGTTGTCATTGCCCCCTCCTCCACTGCCATTCAACCCAAATGCCCAAGTTGACCGTGTTGCCTCGCCAATACAGTCCTCTCGTGCAAGCAAGAGATTAAAAATTGTCATTCTCAAGCCAAAATTAGATAAAGGAAAAGAAGTGGCTAATACCTCCCAGTCTTCCAAAGACTCCTCTGAATCAGTGTCCTCCCATCTCTAGCTCAAAGATAGTTTCTCTCATGTCATTAGTGAAATCCATCCACAAGGTTCCAATCAATTGAAGGTTACTGCATAGGACAAATCAGAAAAGGGATCAAGAGAATGCACCAGTGAAAAAAGACAAAGCACCTCTTACAACAAATATGGTTTTTAATGCTTTTAATGTTATTTTCTTTTGAGGACAGTTTTTTATTGGTATGACAGAATGTTTGGACAGAAAACACACATTTAGACAGATTTGTTTTAGAGAGCATGGATATGTTTCGATTTTTTTACTATAGTCATGTTTTATTTTGATACCAAAATATTTGACTATTAATATAAGGATGGGAGTTACAAGACCAATATTAGAGTTAATTTTTTGGTATTATATTTCATATTTTAATGATCGTTAAAGAAATGAAAATTAGAGTTACAAGGGTTCCCCTATTTAGTTATTATTTAAATAAACCCTTATTAGTCCCTGCCATATAGTGATGAGTTTGCTCATTAACTACACCGAGTTTTGGTTATGGTCGGAGTGTATTAATGATTTAGGTCATGCAGTAAGCATTATATGATTTGAGGTAGCAGTAATGGTAAATCTCTTGTTCATGTCTTATATAAATGTATATACCTAGAAATCGATGTATATACTGAGAAGGATCTCAATGGTAGCAATCAGCTCTGCATTAAACCTCCAGCATGGCAGGGTAAAAGATTTATACATATGCTTCAGTCTTCCATGTATAGGTTTTGAAATGTAATTGGCTGTGGATCACGTCTAGTTACTGGTTAGTGTGTTTGTCAGCATTACAAAATGATTATTCTTCACAACCAGATAACTTTCTCATTAAAAAGATGTCAAATTACAAAAGCAACAATTGCTGAAATTTGAGCCAATTTGATTTTAGGTGACTGTTAAATTTTCCCAAATTCCTTCTGACTCCTGTAAATTCAAGGCAGCTTGCTAACTTATTACAACTGCAGGTTGCAGAGTCACTAGGACATGTAGTACTAGGGTGGAGACGTGTGAAAACTGACAATATTGGATTTGGCTAAATTGGCTATTCAAACTGAGCTTGTTGTTGAACATGTGTTTCTTACACAAAGCTCCAAATCTAGTGCTGAGTTTGAGGAATATGTATTATTACAGTTTTTAGTTTTGAATAAATTGTTTTTTTTTCCTCCATTTGAGAACAATGTTATGCAATAAGCATTGTTAAATGATTTGAGGTCTCACTAATGGTAAATAACTTGTTCATGTAGTTTGTAGCTTATTTTTTTCCTTCACTTAATTAGAAATCTGTTATATGCTCTGTAGATGTATATAGTGAGGAGGACCTCAATGGTAGCAATGAGGACTACATTAAGCATGGCTGAGGAGGAGATTTTTACATATTCTCTTTCTTCCCTGCATAAATTTTGAAATGTAATTGGTTGTAGATCTTATTCTACATAACGAACTTTTCAAATAAAAAGATGTAAAATCACAAATGAAACATTTGCGGGAATTTGAGCCAATTTGAATTTAGGTGATTGGTAAATTTTCCCAAATGCCTTCTGTAATGTCTGTGAACATTAGAAAATGGTTATTCTCCGCAACCACTTAATTTTTCAAATAAAAAGATGTAAAATAGATGACTGGGTTATTCTCCATGGTTATTGCATATGAATAAATTTGAAAACTATGGATGGGTTTACAATCACATTAACAATACGTTATAATATGCGTTCTTACATATGAATAAATTTGAAAATTATGGATGGGTTTACAATCACACTAACAATATGTTATTACCATAGTTGTAGGGGAGGGGAACGGTTTAGAAACTCCTCTTGAAGTTCATAGAGTTTGAGAATTGGTTGGCAACTCTTTTGGAAACTCGGGAGTTTTTTTGGGAGCTTCAACATCAAAAAAATGAGCTTGGAAATCAGTTTCCTAAAAAAAAGAGCTTTAAATTAGAATTATATTAAATTAAAATATAAATATATTTATTCCATTATTACAAATACATAATTTCTTACAAATATTTTCATTATATTTATTCAAAATATCACTATAAAACTAAGACTAAACTACAGTTAAATATTATTTTAAAAATTAGTTACGTAAAAAAACTTAATAATACTCACTTTATATTTGGGGATATGAAATTTTTTTAATGCATGTATGTTTTCCTTCAAACCCAAACTAAACATGAAAGTCTAATAAATCAATACCCTATCCACGGAAAGCATTTGCTCCACTCTGTAGTTGATATCAACCAACCATATCATTGACTTTTATTGTATTTTCATATTAGAAGAGTAGTACTATTTTGTTTTTTCCAATAAAAAAAAAATACTACTTCAAATTTATAAAGATGTTTAAAGTTTATATGTGTAAAGTTTAATTTTAAAAAGATGTTAAAATTATATATATGTATTTTCAATTTTGTTTCTCATTATCTAATGGAATATTTATGGATATTAAAGTTTCACTATTGTATTAAATATATTCATATAATTATTAACACAACTTAAATTAGTAATTTCAATATTGTAATTGTTGCAATAGGAGAAACAATGTCGTGGATTGACCTTCAATTTTATTGAAATAAGATTTAAAATGTATCATCATCTTTATATATTGTGATCTAAATAATCATTGTAATCTAAAATATTTTTTATATTTTTTTAATATATATTGTTGTGGCTCCCAACTTCAAATTTCTTGTATATAGTTTTAACACCTCATACTTAACGTGTCTACATGCTAATAATGTATTATTATGATGGATTTAAATGTGACAAGAGATTCATTGAATAAATTCGAAAACTATGGATGACTAAATTTGCAAAGTAAAGATGGATTTAGAGTCACATCTTAACAATACATTATTATATGATGTGTGTTGGATAATTTAACAATACATTATTATATGGGGTTGTTCAAAGTTTAAATATTTACATTAAACAAAATTACAATAAAATTTGGGCAAAGCTTTGATAATAACAATTCATTAATTATAGTTTTGATGTAACATAAATCAAAATAGTGATTAAATTTTGCTTTTTACTATATTCATGTTTTTTTATATTTAACAACAAATTTTGGGCAATTTTTTTGATAATGACCTTTTCTTATTACACCCTAAATTCTCATTACCTGAATATTTGAATGTAGTTTTATACCATTATTACATTATTACAACGCCCTAAATTCTAATGACCTGGATACACACTGTTTGAATGTAGTAAAATTAGTAGTAATATAAGTTGCTTTTAATTCATTTGAAATTACCCATAATACAATTTTAGTTGAGTAATAATTGATTAATTAATGGTTTCCATGTAATACTCATTTACATAATTTTTTGGTATTTAAATTTATAATGAATTAAGGAAATCTATATTTTGTATTGAAAAATATATAACTTGATACCAAAAGTTTCTCTAATTTTACAAATTGATATGACAATTTAGCATATTCAATTTTAAGAGTTATAAGACAAAGGTTATGAGTTTTTAATATTTTACTAGAATGTGGTAAAACTAATGATAATTCAATGAGATTTGTTTAATTTTACAATTGATATAACAATTTAATATATAACATGTCATAAGACTTAACTTGTCACTAAAAGTGGTTGGTTTGCAATTTTTTTAAAGAGGTGGTAAAATTAATAATAATTTAGTGGTGAATTAGCATTGAGAACAATCATTATTTGCTATTCCAAATGTAAATAGATTAACTTTTTAAAATGCTTAAAATAATTAGTAGATTAATTTATAAAAAAATGAATTTCTCTTACTATATATTAATTTTAGATTTTAGGTTTTTAATATATTTCTTTAAATTTTATCAACATTTAAGATGTTGATAATTTATAATAAGATGTCATATTYCAATAGAAAATTTTGTTGAACAAGATTTCAATGAGTGGTAGTGATCTCTTTACCTTAACAAATCTCTATACATTCAAACTTTRAAAAGCTGAAATTCTAAATTATTTTAATCTTTATATAAAACATTGATCCACCTCAGAATGCCCTTTTATTTAGAATCCTAGATTTGGATGATCCACCGATTCTAATATCCAAATTTTTCAACAAATCCATTTAATCATTAAAACTGGATCTGGATGCCACGTCACACAATCCACTTCACTATGGCATGCCTTTCTATAACTACACCTTCATTCTCGATAACCTTTAACTCATACCCAATCCTCGTTAGGTTTTTCAAATACTGAAATATAGAGAATGGAACCACTCATCTAAGAGGTTGGACATCCTGCTCTACCTTTAATCACTTTAACACTAGAGCCTGGATCCGGATAATCTGGATGTTTCAGACTTTAAGCGGAACCTAGAATAGAGGAACTAGAGGAACCTTCCAAGAATAGTTTTTCAACAGACTTTTAACTCATAGTTACCAAATTCGCCTTAATCAATGGAAAAAATACGAAAATTTGGCAATACAATTCAAATGTGAATAAATTTATTGCAATTCGATATGGTTCGCCTCTGGATATATTTTAGATTCGCCGAAGGGGGAAGGAAAAACATTCGTCGATGATCGTTTCTCAATGACTGTAGTCAAATCGATGAGGATTGAGATAGACCTCTCTCACATATCACAGCTTCAATTCAAATGCCCCTCATTAACAACTGAGATATTTCAATCCATAGCAACCCTATCTTTTACCTGTGGGTCGTCGATGATCATTTATCAACGACTGTAGTCAAATTCACGAGGATTAAGGCTTTGCTTATCGAGTTTGAACAGTGATAATTATTTAACCCATGAAATTAGGGGAAATATTCAATCCTAAATGAGCAGATAACACTCCTCATGCACCTTGAGCTTTTGATAGATTTGGATAAATGGATGTGGAACTTTAATGTTTTGCATTATTTTACGGAAAAATCTTGTTAAATCAAAGTTTTTTAGGAAACATTTATGATAAGTTTGTTTGGTATTTAAGGTTTCTTGTTTATTGTGATGCAGAAGTTTACAAAGTTTACTTGTGTTTGATATGTTGTACGTTGAAACAAGGTTTTCCTTATAAATGCTGTGGAATAATGTCAATGGTTAACGTGGAGTTTATTTGTACCACATTTTAGAAGGTCATTGTCACATGGTAATGTTAAAATCTCATTGTTATAACTTAAATCACTTACACCTTTAATCTCGAAGAAACAATATTTATCCACCTCCAAGTACTATTTTTTAGCTATGAGTCGTAGGTGCCTATGGAAAGTCTCCACTCTAGTATGTGATTGTCATCATAGATATAGAAAAGCTACATGAACATTGTTGTTGAACCGAGTGGGCGGAATGTATATGATCACTTGAGAAGTCATACAAACCAACTCACAGTGAGGTATTTTAGATAAATACCCGAACACACTTTTAAAAACTTTCAAACAAGACTTTTTGAGAGGAAGATATTTTAGATAAATAAGTGAACACAACTTTCAAAACTGTGAAACAACAACTTTTGAGAGGTAATAGGGTGATGATGGGTTGGTGAGAAAGGAAGACGTCTTTTTGGAGGGATAAGGTTAATATACAGGTGTAGCTTCTCTTCATGAATTGCATTGCACCTCTAAGAGTGTTATAATGTCCAAAAGTTATTTTGATAAGGATGAAAATGATCAAAATCTCAAATTAATTTTAGGAATATATATATATATATATATATATATATATATAGTTTTTAAGATGTATACTCTTGAATATTTTCCGAATTTAAAATTTTTAATCCAATTTTTTATCATATTGTACCAAATTTGAATCTGAATTCAAATTCAAACTTGCTAACTATGCTTTTAACAAAATCTGGATCCAGATAGTCAGATATCTAAAATTCTGGTGCAAAGAAACCACCTAAATCCAACTCAGTAGCTACTCAATTTGGTTTGTAATTTGATTTGATTTCTTCACTATCTCTCAATTTTCACTTTGATCTCCAATATTTCTATTCCAATTCGTCAACCACACAAATGCTTACAGGGTTTCAACACCCATTCAATGCATAAAAATTCCCTTGCTTCATGTACAGAGATCCAATGGAAATTGATGTAGAGAAGGAGAATGTTAGACCATAATTAGATCATTTCCAGTCGTGGCACTATAACATGATAGTCGTACCATAGTCCCATTCTTTTATTAACGTTAATCACAATCTTATACACTTGGAAAACACCATGCTTCCATAACTCCAAATAAATAAAAGCAAATAATGTAGGCATACATATGACATAATGGTGGACTAAATATTTCATGTAGGATGTATATACTGGTTAACTGAAACATATATCTCTTTGTGTATTATAATAAAAACTATCGCTTACAAGGATTTTCACTCTCGCTTTTAAATTTTGGGTGATATGATAATAAAACCAACCATGTGTGATTTTGTGAATGACATATTTTTGTGGCCACGATCCCTCTAACAAAGACAACGAATGAGTGGACGTGTCCAACATGGCAGTTTAGTTCATTACTTGGCAAGGACTACATTGCCATGCAACACTTGTTTATATATTATTATTATTTTTCTCAACTAATTAGTTAAGCTAATTAATATTAACAAAAGAAAGGTAGTTGAACTACCATAACTTATTGGGAAAGAATAAAAGCTCAATCAAAAGAAGAGACAAAGGGAGAGAGAGAACATAAGGGGAAATTTTGATATAAGGTCTGCTCTATACTTGTGAGATAATTATTTTCTTCATTCATTCTGATTTTACTAGAAAGCTAAACCATCTTGATGACAACATGGTCTTATTGAAGGAAGCAGGATTCAAAATTGAATCATATCTTTCAACAACTTGTTTCTAAAGGTTATGATTTCTCCTTGGTTGTCTGTGTGTTCTTATTTTTTTATGGATTAGATTTCATGACTGATAAAGAATATTTTGCAGAGTCATCTGACATCATTTTTATGGCAAGTTGTGTAACACACCCAACCCCTAAATACCCTTTTTTGGGATGGGGCATCAATTTTTTTCTTTCCTTGGTTCATTTTCGGGCCCTTACTTAAGCAAAACCCTCTCATTTTGCTCCCCCGAAGTTTACATCTCTCACTAAGTGCTTAAACTAGCTATTGGGGTCCTCCTCGTGACCTCAGGCTGAAAACTAGGAGCTAATATTTTTCTTAGCAAATATTTCGACACTTCGAAACTTTTCAGACTTCGGGAGTCCCAACGGTGTTGTCAAATTCTCAGATCGTCGAACAACGGAGGAAATCAACGATCCACGTTCTCCACCAAGATCCTACAGTTAAAAAGAGGCTCAGAATTAGGCGCAGGACACTCCCATTCCTAATCCACGAAGTCTCGAAATCTCGCCACGTGCCCTTAGCCCTTCGGTGATCGGCGTTCGACGAATTACGTTGATTGTCCCCTCTTCGACGTTCAGTCGTCGACATTTCGGCAATCAACTATCATCCTTGGAATTTCGACCTTCGGTGATCAATGATTCTCATTGAATCTTCCTTTGTCATCCTACGTTCGAATCTTTCGAACTCCCGAAACTAGCCAGACTCCCGGAGTCTGAGACACATCACGAGCCATGTTGTCCCGGTAGGCACGAACAAACATCTGACATGCGACAAAGTTCAAGGGGTGACATGTGTCCTCCTTAGGGGGTGACACGTGTCCTACTTTAATCGATATAAGGGGTCTTTGAATCAACCAAAACTGGGTGACACATGGCACGCATAATGCGAGTCCACGTCACATTGGATGATGTCATCAAGCCATGTCATCTTAGACCAATAATTGCTCATCCCTTCGATCTAACGATCAGTAAGATTCCACACAGATCCATAAATCTACAAATATCGTTACTTCTCGGATCCGGGCTTCGGAGCTTGCCAATTCTTCACATCGTGAATTCCCTGAAGAGCTAACCCTCTGAATTCTCTAATCTGGCGCAAAGTGTCCTCATCTTTCCAACAATCAAGATTCACTTTAGCACTCACGACTTCGAGGGTTTTCACACTTTGAAAACAATTGGCTAAACTTCCTCAAAGTACTAAATCTCCGGACTATGGGATCGCTTACCACGTACCCACTCATCCAACGGTTCTAGTTCCAAGGAAAACACTTAAGAAGGGAACGAGTAGGGGACATGTGTTGCTCCATGACATGTTTCGGGTTAGTTGGGTAGTCGAGGGTGGGTCCCTTAGATCGACGACTGGGAAGGATCCCGAAGGATATGAGGATCGACAGTCCTCATCACTTCGACAGTTCAACGTTTGAGAGTTCAACATGTATCTCCCGGCTTTCCCTCTGGACCACGCTGGATCTATCAACATGAGTACCTAGCTTCTATGACCAGAATTTACTCTGGCTTACAGAGCTCCAAGAAAATTCGTGTGTCCTTATATCGCCGAATACTTGGACTTTCTGGATAACTGTTGATTTGTGGACATGTGTCCCTCTAGTTTCAACGGTCCAGATTAACTTCATGACTTTGACATTGAGAAGTTTTCGATGGTAGACCATTCCTATTCTCCCAGAGTAGGACTTCGTTGAAGCACTTAATGCTTCCCTGCCTAAGTTTGATCTAACAACTAAGAGGGATCTACACTAGATCTCCATATCGACAACCCTCATTGATTCGTGACTTCGACCTTCAGCTATTTTCTAGGGTTGTGGAATCATAAGTTCCAAAGTCTCGAAGCCAGAAGAGCTAGCCCCTTTTGGACTAGCGCAGGGTTCCCAGACCCTGGTCACATGAGTCTCTTCGATAATATTATGGGCTAGGCACAAATCCTTTTGAAACAAATGGGTTAAGGACATGGGCATGAGCCCTCGGTCAAATGGGTGGATAGTCTGAAGGGAAAACACCCTTCTCCACAGAGAGCACTTAACATTCCTGCTAAGGAAAATTCAAGGATCGACATGACTTAGGCGTTTCAGTTACTCCTACCCCGACTCTCCTGGGAACTCACCTCCCATGACCCTCTAACAATGAAACTGAGATATATAAAAGATCATGTAGATATAACAGTTTACAAGAAACCAAAGAGAATTTCTAATAACTGTTCAAATACTGAAAGACTGAATCATAAACATAGACATTTCATCCAGTATATTACACAAAATATGAAAATACTTATCAGAACTAGAAAATGTGAAACAACTGTTGAAAGGGGTGCATGTTTCCTCCCAACCATAGGCACAGTCACTCCTGATGGATTTACCATTGGCCACCCTCGAGCTAGACCATGATGCTCTGAGAGAGATTATTTCTCTTTGCTCCACAACAGTCAGGGACGAAGGTTACTCTCCTCCTCCCACAGGAACTTGGCAATGTGGTTTTCTCTACTCCAAGAAAGGAGGTATGCACGAGTACTTCCTCAGTCACTCGTCAACCTTGTTTATCATCTTGTATATAAACCCTGCCCATGTCTTCCTTCATCCAAAACGAGCTTACTGCTCAGCTTTTCCTCCCAACTCTTGAGTCGAAGTATGTTTTTTCTTCTCTTCTCGAGGGAGAGTTTTTCTCTATTTTGCTCTCTTGCCCCCTCGATCTATGTCCCCAAATTACCTCCTTTCTTTCCTTCCTTAGCAAGGTTGCATGGGTCTGAATCCCAATTTGTGGTCAAGCCTAGAAGCCTTACAGATGGGTACCATGCCCCATCTCCTCATTAACTCTTGAGGATGGCCTTCCAACTACCAGCCTCACTGGAAATTCATTTATGGGTCAGAGGATTGTTGAGAAATTACACCCAGTAGGTACTGGTCTGGTGAGGGTCATCTCAACCATTCTTGGTTTTCCTTCACCATCTCTTTCATAACATCCATGGTCTATCTTGGCAAACTTTCCCCCTTTCAGCAGTTGTGCAACACATATTCAATTTCTATTAATAATAGAAAATTCATACATTGACCCTTTATATAAAGGTTCATCAAATCAAACAATCAAACATATTTAGTCTGCCATAGTCTCTTGGCCAGTTATAGTTATATTTACAAACTGGGGGAAATTGGTGTATTACAATCCCCTCCCCCTTAAAGGAACATCGTCCTCGATGTTCTATCTATCGATGTGCTATGTATGTACATAAGTAAACAAAAATGGATATGCATGTTTCATGGCATCCTCCATTTCCCATGTAGCCTCATCTAGGCCAAAGTGTTTCCATTGTACCTTGACTTGTGCAATGGTTTTGTTCTTGAGTGGGGTTTCCTTCCTGTCTATTATTCATTGAGGTTCTGGTAGGAATTCTCCCTCGAGTTCCACCTGAATCACAGACCAGTCAATAATATGATTAGAATCATGTACATACTTCTTTAATAAAGAAACGTGGAAAACATTATGTTTTTTCATTGTGGGAGGGAGTGATAGTCGATAGGCTACTGGCCCCACTCTATCTAAAACTTCAAAGGGTTCACAATGTTGAGGTTCCATCTTGGCACAAGCTCCCATCCTCAAGGAGCTTTTCCTGGGTCTAACTCGGAGATACACATGATCCCCTGCTTTGAACTCTCTAGGAATCCTTTTCATGTCTGCATAACTCTTTTGTCTATCTTGGGCTATCCTCAGATTTTGCCTAATCTGAATCACTTGCTTCTCCATTTCCTTTAGCATATCTGGCTCGATTGTAACTTTGTCTACTGGGTTTTTCCATCTGATTGGAATGTTATATTGCCTTCCATAGAGGGCTTCAAAAGGGGTCATTTTTAACGATTTTTTATATCCATTGTTGTAGGAAAATTCTACCAGTGGTAGGTAGTCCTCCCACTTCTTGGGTTGATGCATTACATGCATCCTCAACATGTATTCTAATAATTGGTTTACCCTCTCTGTCTTCCTATCAGTTTGAGGGTGATAGATTGTACTAAAGAGCAATTTTGTTTCAAAACCAGCAAACAGAGATTTCCAAAAGTTTGAAGTAAACTTTGTATCTCTGTCGGATATAATTTCCTTAGGCATGCCATGCAGTCTGAATATCTCTTTCATGAATGTGTTGGAAATATATATTTCCTTGCAAGTTGAATTGATGGGTATGAAGTGAACATCCTTGCTCAGTTTGACCACAACTACCATGATGGCATCGTTCTGTTTAGTTGATATTGGTAATCCTGTGATGAAATCCATGGAGATGGTCTCCCATTTCCATTTGGGAATCGGTAGGGGTTGCAATAGCCCTATTGGGTGTTGGTGCTCTACCTTGAATTGATGACATTCTAGACACTTAGCTAAGTAATTAGCTATGTCCTTTTTCATTCCAAGCCAATAGAATAGTTTCCTAGTGGTCGTGATCATTTTCTGATAACCAGGATGACTAGTATATGGTATTTTGTGTAGTTCATCCATTATGAACCTCTTCAAGTCGTCACAACTTGGGATATATAATATGCCAATGTAAGTCAGAAGGTCATCATTAAGCATCTGATAACCTTCATACTGTATCCTTGTGGGCTCTTGCTTTAGGTTCGATGTCACAGTTTTGAAAAATGCATTTGTTTCTTGTGCAGTTTTGACCCTCTTTTGATGTCTAATTCACTGGCGCTTATAGTTGCCAAGTGAACTACTTTCATACTTCTACTAAGGGCATCATCCACCCTGTTCTCCTTTCCTTTGATATGTTTGATTTCAAAATCAAACTCACTAAGGAGAACCATCCACCTAGCTTATCTCACATTGAGTTTTGGTTGGTCAAACAGATACCTCAATCCACTATGGTTTGTCATAAGTACAAATATTCTACCTAAGAGGTAATGCCTCCATATTTTTAAAGCATGCACTGTGGCAGCCAATTCCATATCGTGGGTCACATAATTGACTTCATGCTCATTCAATTTCCTAGACTCGTATCAAATCACATGTCCTTCTTGCATAAGGACTCCTCCGAGCCCTTCCTTGGGGGCATCTGTACACATAAGGAATCCGTTGTTTGGATCTACAATCTTCAGCACAGGCGCATTGGTTAGAAGGTATTTCATCTCTTGAAATCTTCCTTCACATTCTAACGTCCAAATGAATTTAACCCCTTTTTTCTGAAGGGAGGTGATTTGGCAACCAATCTTAGAGAATCCTTTTATGAATATCCTATAGTATCCTGCCATGCCCATAAAGGATCTAATATAATATACATCCTTTGGGGTAGGCCAATCCACGATGGATTTAATCTTGTCAATATCAACCACCACTCCTTCCTCGGAAATAACATGGCCTAAGTAATGGACTTGTTTCTGGAAAAAATCACACTTACTAAGTTTAGCATAGAGTTGATGTTCTCTTAGTACTTAGAGTACTAGCTTGAGATGTTCTTCATGCTCTTCCCTATTCTTGGAATAGATTAGGATATCATCAATGAAAACCGACACAAATCTATCCAATAACTTTATGAATATTTTATTCATTAAGCACATGAAAGTGGTTGGTGCATTGGTAAGCCCAAATGGCACCACCACAAATTCATAGTGACCATATATTGTCCTAAAGGTTGTCTTGTGGATGTCTTCATCTTTATTTCGCACCTGATGGTATCCAGACCTCAAGTCAATCTTGGAGAATATTGTAGCACCCCTTAATTGGTCATACAAGTTATCGATTCTTGGCAAGGGATACTTATTATTGATGGCCATCTTGTTGAGTTGTCTAGAATCTATGCACAGTCTAAGTGTGCCATCTTTATTTTTCACAAACAAGGTTGGTGCTCTCCATGGAGAAACACTAGGTCGAATGTAGTCTTTGCCCCACATCTCCTTCAGTTGTAGTTTGAGCTCAACTAGCTTTGGTGTACTCATTCTATAGGGTGTTCTAGACATTGGCACTACTCCTGGTACAAGTTATACTGAAAAGTCAATATCCCTTCCTGAAGGTAGACCTGGTACCTCTTCTGGGAATACATCTTTATATTCTCTTAATATGGGATGGTTATCTAGGTTGGGTTTTTCATTCTCAATAGAGCTTAGTACTTGTATTGCATACAAGGGACATCCATTTCTTCAATACTTCTTCACTTGGAGGGTTGATATTTGTCTCACTGAGATAGGCTTTTTAATCCCTTGTAGGGTCACCCTTCTTCCTTCTTCATTTTCACACTCCAAAGTTTCACTGTAACAGTTCAACTTGGTTTTGTGGGAATCCAACCAGTCCATGCCAATCAACAGGTCATAAGATCCTAGAGTAAGTATGTTTAGGTTTGCTTGGGTGGGAAAGCCACTTATGACAAATTGGCATGCTGGTATGACCTCTGTTACTTTTCTTTTGGTTCCAGTGGCTAGTTGTACCAGCCATGATTTAACATGTTTGACTTGTTGCAATTTACATTTATCAACAGTTTGAGGGGAAGCATAACTAAAATTAGAACCAGGGTCAATTAAAATGGAAACATGATGGTTGGAAATCATACCTTCCATCTCCACCACTGAAGCTTGGTGGTCATATTGTCTATTATCCAAGGCTGCATAAATTTGTGGCAAGATCCTAGCCACATCATTGAATATGGTATCCTCTTGGAAGTTGTACACCCTCCCATTGTTTTGTTGCCTATGCAGAAAGTCCCTTAGCAGGTTTTCCTCTCCACAACCCCAACATTTCAAGGGTTCTCTCTTTGTGTTATCAATCTTACTTGGAGTTGCTCTGAATGGTTTATTTCCACTCTGGGATGGAAATTTTTGTTGATACACACTTATAGCAGGAAGGCTCATCCTTGAACTCTTACCAGGGTTCTTAAATCTTGAGGGTTTAAACCCCTTCTTCTTGAATCCCGAATTATTTTTCTTCTTCCAGTCTTCATGGGGTTGTGTCTTACTCTTGAATTGCTCATAGATATACCTTGCTTTTCGAAGTATCTTCTAATGTATTTGGTTCATCACACTCAATTCTGTCTCGGTAGGACTGAGGTAATCCACTAATAAATCATTGCATCTTTATCTTTTCATCCTTTATGTAGGGCACATACCTCATTAGTTTGAGAAATTTGTTGATACACTCATCTATGGTGAGTTGTCCCAGCTTGAGTTCATAGAACTCCTTGGTCTTTCCATCAAAGTACTTTTCTGACAGGTACTTATTCTTGAAGTATTTCTCAAATTTCTTCCATGACAAGTCCTTCTCATGGACTCCTTTCACATTTCTAAGGTCCTCCCACCAAATGGAAGCCTTCCTATTCAAGTTGAAAATTGTTATCTGAGCCTTTAATTTTTCAGAGTAGCCATGGACTCTGAAGTACTTCTTCAAGCCGAGTAGCTAAAATTCTGCTTCTTCCCCCTTCTTAATATCTCCATAGAAGGTGGGTGGTTTAGCTTTCTTGAATTCTTCAGGGTCATGACTCTTGGAATGTTTCCTCTTCTTTCCTCTCGTCTGAGAATGGGAACTAGTTTTTCCACTAGAATATTCCTTGGAGTGTTCAATGTCCTCACCAGAGGTATCTTCCATTGAATGTCTCTTGGCTCCATGTTGGGCCTTCCTTGAGGTGCTCCTCCTGGTGTGGCCACTTTCAGGACCATGCTTTTGTATCTCCAGTGGACTTGGAGTTTTCTTAGTATGATGCAT
>ML790238.1:65653-95645 GCA_009831015.1 Picea engelmannii
ATGTCCTCACCAGAGGTATCTTCCATTGAATGTCTCTTGGCTCCATGTTGGGCCTTCCTTGAGGTGCTCCTCCTGGTGTGGCCACTTTCAGGACCATGCTTTTGTATCTCCAGTGGACTTGGAGTTTTCTTAGTATGATGCATGTACACATGACTGGAAGCTAGACCATGTTGTAGTTTCCTTTGTATATCTGATTAGCTTTGCAGTAGGACTGTTTTAATTTCAATATGCTTTTCCTTCTCCTTTATCAACCTCTCATTGTCAACCTTATAACTTTGTAATTATTCCATGAGGCTTATTACAGTTTCAGCCAAATTTGGAGGGGTTTCCACCACCCTCCTTTCATCATATTCTTCCTCTCTATTGTGGGAGCTCACCCCCAACTCCTCATGTGTCACCATCCTTTACGTTGTATTTCTTCTTTTGTTCACTGACTGCTTGCGTGCTGATAAAATATTTTTTGTTACTTACTAATCTACCAATTCATGAACAACATATATCATTGAAAGTTGAAGTCGGTTCTTTATTTGGAAACATTAGAAACCTATAGTGCATAATTTCAAAACATCTATCAACAGTAGAAGGTGTCACTCCTCTCTTCAATATAGGTTCAGACAAGTTTCTTATAAAAGGGGGTAAGGTAGGGTGTTACCCCATAAGTTTTCTAATAATGTTTTTATGCGACTTGTGCATGAGCCCAAGTAGGCCAGGTGTTATTTCCATGCTCTGATACCAATTTGTAACATACCCAACCCCTAAATACCCTTTTTTGGGATGGGGCATCAAATTTTTGCTTTCCTTGGTTCATTTTAGGTCCCTTACTTAAGCAAAACCCTATCATTCTGCTCCCCCAAATTTTACATCTCTCACTAAGCGCTTAAACCAGCTAGCGGGGTCCTCCTCGTGACCTCGGGATGAAAATAGGGAGCTAAGAGTCTGCTTAGCAAATATTTCGGCACTTCGGAACTTTCCAGACTTCAGGAGTTCCAATGGTGTTTTCAAATTCTCAGATCATTGAACAATGGAGGAAATCAACGGTCCACGTTCTCTGTCGATATCCTATAGTTAAAAATGGGCTCGACATTCAGCACAGGACACTCCCATTCCTAATCCTTGAAGCCATGAAATATCGCCACGTGCCCTTGGCCCTTTGGCGATCGGTGTTCGGCGATTTACGTTGATCGTCCCCTTTTCGGTGTTCGGTCGTCGACAATCAGTGGTATTCGTACTACGTTTTCAATGATCGACTATTGTCCTTGGACTTTCGGCCTTCGGTGATCAATGATTCTCATTGAATCTTCCTTTATCATCCTACATTTGAATATTCCGAACTCCCAAAACTATCCATACTACCGAAGTCCTTAACAAGTCACCAGCCATGTTGGCCCAGTGGGCATGAACCAATAGATGACACATGGAAAGGGTCAAGGGTTGACGTGTGTCATTTTTAGGGGGTGACACATGTCCTTCTTTAATCGGTATAAGGGGTCTGTGAATCAACCAAAACTGGGCCGTATGTGGCACGCGTAATGAGGCTCCACATCACATCGGATGACATCATCAATCCACGTCATCTTAGATCGATAATTGCTCCACTCTTCGCTCTAACGGTCGATAATATTCCACGTAGATCCATAAATCTACAAATCTCATTACTTCATGGCTCCGAGCTTCGAAGCTTTCCAATTGCTCATGTCGTGAATTCCTCGAAGAGCTAACCCTATGGATTCTCTAATTTGGCACCAAGTGTCCTCATCTTACCAACGGTCGAGATTCACTTCGATGCTCGTGACTTCGGGGGTTTTCACACTTTGAAAACTCTTGGCGAAACTTCCCTGGAGTACTAAGTCTCCAGACTATAGGATTGCTTGCCACGTACCCACTCATCCGACGGTTCTGGTTCCACCGAAAACACTTAACAGGGGAACGAGTAGGGGCCACATGTCGCTCCATGACACATTCTCGGTTAGTTGGGTAGTTGAGGGTGGGTCCCTTAGATCGACGGCTAGGAGGGATCCCGGAGGATCCAAGGATCGACGGTCCTCGTCACTTCGACAATTCGACATTTGGGAGTTCGACGTGTATCTCCCGACTTTCCCTCCGGACCACCCCGAATCTATCACCACATGTACCTAGCTTCTACCACCATGATTTACTTTGGCTTACAGAGCTCTAGGAAAATTTGTGTGTCCTTATATTGCCGAATACCTGGACTTTTCGAATAACCGTTGATCTTTGGACACGTGTCCCTCCAGTTTCATCGGTCCAGATTAACTCCACGACTCCAACATTCAAGAGTTTTTGGAGGTATACCACTCCTATTCTACCAGAGTAGGACTTCGTCGAAGCACTTAATGCTTCCCTGCTTAATTCTGATCTAACGACTGAGAGGGATCTACACTAGATCTCTAGATCGACGACAAGGATGATTTTAAGGTTGGAAATTTATTTTTAAATGTAGAAACCTTGGCGAATATTACTAATCCTTCATATGTCAACTATAAATGTTTGGCTATATTTTTTTTTTTTTAAATATTTAGATTTCTAAGTATTTTATATAGTTTTTATAAAATTTTGGCAATTTTTAAGGTAAAATAATTTTATCCTATATAATTTGGGTGAATCATTTTTAAAATAGCGAATCTCATTTTTGGAAAAACCATGGAAAATTATCCCATGAGAGAATGAGCGATTCAATGACCCTCGTCGATTCACAAATTCGACCTTTGACTATTTTCGAGGGTTGTGGAGTCATAAGTTATAGAGTCCTGAAGCCGGAAGAGCTAGCCCCTTTTGGAACAACGTAGGGTTCCCTGACCTTGGTCACATGGGTCTCTTGGAGAATCTTATGGCCTAGGAGCAAATCCTTTTGCAACAAAGGGGTTAAGTACATGGGCATGAGCCCTCAGTCAGATGGGTGGATAGTCTGAAGAGAAAACGCCCTTCTCCACAGAGATGCATTTAACATTCCCGCTAAGGTGAATTCAAGGATCAACAGTACTTAGGAGTTTCAGTTACTCCTACCCTGACTCTCCTGCAGACTCACCTCCCATGACCCTCTAACATCGAAACTGAGATATATCAAATATCATGTAGATATAATAGTTTACATGAAACGAAAGAGCATTTATAAGAAACTGTTCAAATACTGAAATATTGAATCATAAACATAGACATTTCATCCAATATATTACACAGAATATGAAAATACTTATCAGAAGTAGAAAATGCGAAACAACTACTGAAAGGGTGCATGTTTCCTCCCAACCATAGGCACAGTCACTTCTGATGAATTTACCACTGGCCACCCCCGAGCTAGACCATGATTCTCTGAGAGAGATTATTTCTCTTTGCTCCACGACAGTCAGGGACGAAGGTTACTCTCCTCCTCCCACAAGAACTTGGAAATCTGGTTTTCTCTACTCCAAGAAAGGAGGTCTGCATGAGTATTTCCTTAGTTACTCATCAACCTCATTTATCAGCTTGTATCCAAACCCTACCCATGGCTTCCTTCAACCAAAACGAGCTTACTACTTATCTTTTTCTCCCAACTCCTGAGTCAAAGTATGATTTTTCTTCTCTTCTCGGGGGAGTGTTTTTCTCTACTCTTCTCTCTCTCTCCCTCAGTCTTTGTCCCTGAATTACCTCCTTTCTTTCCTTCCACAACAAGGTTGTGTGGGTCTGAATCCCAATTCATTGTCAAGCCTGGAAGCCTTATAGATGGGTACCCTGCCCCATCTCCTCATTAACTCTTGAGGATAGCCTTCCAGCTACCATCCTGACTGGTAATTCATTTCTGGGTCAGAGGATTGTTGAGAAATTACACCCAGTAGGTATTGGTCTGGTGAGGGTCATCTCAAATAATCTTGGTTTCCCTTCACCATCTCTTTCATAGCATCCATGGTCTATCTTGGCAAACTTTCCCCCTTTCAGTAGTTGTGCAACACATATTCAATTTCTATTAATAATATAAAATTCATACATTGACCCTTTATACAAAGGTTCATCAAATGAAACATTCACACATATTTAGTATGCCATAGTCTCTTGGCTAGTTATAGTTATATTTACAAACTAGGGGAAACAAGGGTATTACAAGTTGATCCAGATATTTAGCTTCAATTTTATTTTGTTGTCAAAGTCTTTTTGTATGGTTCCCATCAGAGACTTCTAAATCTGACTTTGGTCCCCACCCTCGCAGGGGTTTGTAAAGAGAATTTTTCTTTGATCTCATAATGAAGTTAATACAAAAATCATATTTTTTTTTTTATTTCAGTCTCACATGTGTATCTTAATGATATTTTTCAAGTTTTTCTTTTATCCTTATCTCCTATTCATGTACACACTTATGTATATTTCTATTTTTTTTGTCTTTTGCACAATTACATATAAAATATAAAATTAACCTTGGTCCCTCGTAAATATTACCTGTGGATTAAGTGATTGTTTTGAATTTAAGACTATAAACTTTGGGCAACATTTCGAACTATCTTGCATTAGCCTAGCAAGATATAAAAATGTTTGAGTAAGGTTCTTCATACCTTTTCCTCAACATTTATTTGGCGACCATACTGGGGATATCTTTCCATATTTCTCTGGTTGATTGTATTACGATTGTATTTTATTTTTTTGTTTTGTCTGATTACCCTTTAACTAATTTTCCCATGACAATACATGTTGTGAGACAACCTAATATTGGAAATGGTCTTGATGACCATACCAACATTACCTTGACTTTATTGAACACTATTTTAGACACTGCTAGTACTCATGTTGAACTTGAACGTTCTTGGGAAGCAATTGAAAGGGACATAAATATTCGTGAACGATGGAAAGCCAAACAAAGGAAACCCATAAATCAACAATAACTTTTCTTCTTAACTGCTTAATCTTTTATTTCATTTCCTTTAATTTTCATATTTCTCAAAGAAGAAGAGAATTGTCCCCTAAAGTTACCCCTATTTCTAAAATATGAAGAAGTAAAATTGTCTTATTAACATAACAAAGTGCTCTTAGGAGAACCCTATATGATTATTCCAGTTCATCTTCATCGCCCATACCTATCACCTTCAATGTGATGTCTTTGGGTAGTGGTAGTGGCATCAAAGGTTCCACCTCCTCACAACCCTCTCCTTCATCTTTGATTGGTAGTATCTATAGTCATCAAGTCTCGATTCAATCTACTACCAATCTTGCTAAGGTCATTAATAAATATGGACTTTTTCAATTTGAGGAAGATGCTACAACCACCCCCTGGCATGTGTCTTCTCCTTTGAATCTCTCACCAGCCACCCAACCATTGCCAAAATTCAAAGATAATTTACCTATGTTCTCATGAAATGGTATTGTTACCACAAATGAACACCTGGTAGCATTTTCTAATGCTTTTCATAACATAGGGGCTAACGATAACGACACTTGCATGTGTTTATTTGTCAATTCTCTTGAAGGGAAAGATACACATTATTTTTTTGATCTCCCGCCCAAAATCATTTCAACTTGGGAAGAAATGGTCTATTGGATCAAATATATTTCCTATAAGGATGGTGAAACCATTAAGTCTTTTAACCTTCGTTTCACCAAGCTATATAATCAAATCCCCGAACTAATCCGTCCTCAAAATCAAGTTGATTTCATGCATTATTATAATGCTTTACCTTCTCCTTATCATCATAGACTTGAAGAAAAGGCTATTGACAATCTTGGTTTCTCCCTTCAGACTTCCCTAGAATATGAAGAGAAACTTGAAAGAACGAGTCTTCCTAAGGGAGGCTTGGTAAAGAAAACAGACACGTCTGTCATTCTACAACTCATGCAAGATATGAATAATAGGATGATAGCCTACGAACGAAAAGGAATTTCCTCTTCCTATTCCCCCGAGGCTTCTTTTTCTTCCCTAATTCTTTTTAGAAATACTAATGAAAGCACTTTTGAACTAAAGGCCATAATGACTCAAACTTGATGTAACTTATGTGAAGAAAATAATGATGAGAATACCTATGAAGTTAAAATAAATGATAGAGATAAGATCTTTGGAAAAAGGCCTGATACCACGATCGTTGTTTATATTGGGCCGAATCAGAGGGTGTTACGATAGTCAATACCAAGAATAAATCTTACACTACCAAGAGAAAATTTGATCTTCCCCACACTTCTTCTACCCCAATCTCATCTTCTCAAAGTGTTGATACACAAATTGTCAGAACTTCAAGTAATCAAGGAGTATATGCTCCTCTTCCCTCTTCTAAGTACAATATCCTTAACCAATTGGCTAATATCAAACTTGATTCTACCCTTTTGGACATGGTTGTCATCCTAGAACAACAGAAGCATCGTAAGGAATTTATGGAAGGTAATATTTCCACCATAGCCAATTTATTTGAAGAATCAAAGGAAGAAGATTCAATTGTAAATATGATAGGTGTAAATAATTTTAGGAACCCTATAAAAAACCCCCCTTTCTATATCTCAGTAAAAATCATGGATAAAATAGCACATTGGTTCCTAATTGATGGTCGGTATGGTCCAAGTGTGATGTATAAAATAATCATGGAAGAGCTTGGATTATCTTATACCAACGAAAATTCTAGAAGCATGCTCTCTTATAATAATCTGTTGCAATCAACTATAGGTGAAGTCAAGGATGTAACCTTAGTTTTGTGTGCACATCCCAAGAAAAGGACAACTCTCAATATCCAATTAATTGACATGTCGGTGAGTAACTACTCAATTATTTTGGGAAGGGAATGGAAAGCCTTAACTCGTGGATACCTTTCACTTGATGGTACACATTTATTCATCCCTCGAAATGGAAAGAACATTATAGTTCTTAGGGAAGAGAGGATAGAGAGTGTTCCTCAACCCGATGTAAATTATCTCGAAGAAGATTTGGGGGTGTACTCTATATTTGTTGATGAAGGTGACGCTATACTTGAACCAATTGGTTTTGATGATGACATGTGGCATATGCATTTTGATGGATCATGTTTGAATGAAGGTACTGGAGTCGAAATCATTCTGTATTCCCCTATAGGCCAAATTCACAATTTCTCGTATAGGTTGGAATTTTCTTGTACAAACAATGTTGTTGAGTTTGAGGCCTTATTGTAGGCATTGAAAATGCATATAACCTTGGTTGTGGCCACCTTACAGTCTTTGGTTATTATGAACTTGTTGTGAATCTTGTACGAAAGATTTATGTACCAAACAATAAGTTACTTAAATGTTATACCCAAGTTGTTTGGATGTTGATTTCAAATCTTTTATCATTCAACATCACTCGTGTTAAAAGGGAACTTAATTAAATGGTTTATAGATTAGTTGTTTTTGCAGCTTCTCCTACTCGACAACTTTTACCTCAAAGACCTGATTGTACATTCCAATCCCTATATTGTCCTCACCTCCCCGAAAACATAGAATCATGGTAGGTTTTCCCGAGTGATGAAGGCATTTGCGCTTTCATACAAAATGAACCTTTTAAACCTAAGGAAATCATATATTGAGGATGACAAATTTCCTAAAGGCTTGACTCCTCTCGAAAGTTCATTTTTGTCAAGTGATGTAGGAAACAAAGAAACACATAAGGACAAGGAGTCAAAAATGAAATATGGTGATACCATTTCATTGAATATTGGGACATTCGAATCTCCAAGGGTCATTAAATTAGGTGCCCAATGATCTGATGAAGAGAAAGTGAAATTCATAGAATTACTTTGTGAGTTTCAATATGTTTTTGCCTGGTCATATGAGGATCTTCGTGGTTTTGATCCTACTCTCATACAACATGCCATTCCTATCAAGAAAGAGGCAAAACTAGTTAGGCAAAGGAAAATACCTATTAATCCTGCGCTTGAAGCCACCATTAGGAAAGAATTGGAAAAATTGTTGAAATCTCATATAATATTTCCAGTTAAGTATTTTGAATGGGTTTCAAATCTGGTCCCTATTCAGAAAACTACTGGTCAGATTAGATTATGTCTCGATTTCCATCCATTAAACAGGGCAAGTGTCAAATACCATTTTCTGCTTCCTAATATGGAGATGATTTTACAATAGGTTGCAGGGTCTCAAATGATGTTCTTACTTGATGGTTTTTCTGGATATAATCAAATCAAGGTAAAAAGGAATGATAGATATAAAACCACATTTACCACATGTTGAGACACATTTTCTTATGAACATATGTCATTTGGATTACCTAATGCAAGTGCCACCTTTCAAAGATCTATGCAGATAGATTTTGACGATCTAATCGGTAAGATTATTGAAGTTTATCTTGATGATTTGGCTGTTTATTTTAAAAATTGGTTGGATCATTTCGGTCATCTTAGAAAAGTCCTCATGCGTTGTAGAAAATTTGGCATTTCTTTAAATCCTTCCAAATCTATTTTCGATGTCACGAAGGGTAAGTTTCTCGGTCACATTGTTTCTGATTCAGGGATAAGTATAGATCTTGAGAGGATTACTGTTATTCTAAACCTCCATGCCCCCACCTCCAAGAAAGAAGTTCAAGATTTCATGGGCATTATTAATTTTGTTCGTAGATTTGTTCCTGATTTAATTGTCATGGTTAAACCAATCCATAATATTTTAAAGCATGATCATTCTTTTTCTTGGCCAGATGATGTCGAAAATGTTTTCCTTAGGATTAAGAAGAAAATTAGTTATGCGTCAGTTTTGGTGAAACCGAATTTTGAGAAATATTTTATCGTATATACCAATGCCATTGAGGAAGCAATTTTTACTATCCTCTTACAATGTGATGACCAAAACAATGAAAAACATGTAGCTTACATGAGTCAAAGTCTATTAGATGACGAGGTAAAATAATCTTATATTGAGAAACATGCTTTCGCTCTTGTCAAAGCTATAGAAAAATTTTGCCATTTTATTTTGCGCAAACATACGTAGGTAAAAGTCCCTTTACCTGATGTCAAGTTTCTACTTTCACAAATTTACCTTTCAAGAAAACTTGCACATTGGCTTGCCAAAATTTAGGAGCATGATTTGACAATTATGACTTCAAAGACAATCAAGGGATGAGACTTAGCCCTTCACTTAGCTTAGCATCATGAACCAAGTGAAGAACTTGACGATCAAGATAACCCTCTTTCAATGCTATTTTATATTGAAAATCAAAATATCTCTATATCTAAGCATCCTTGATATAAAAATACGGTGTGTTATTTGCAGTATCAAAGGTTCCCAGATGAGTTGGATCCTCATCAAAGAAGGATACTTTGCCTTGAAGCTTCTAAGTATATCATTTTAGGAGACTCCTTGTTTAGAATATTTGTTGATGGTTTGTTGCTACGATGTGTAAATGATGAGGAAGCACATAAATTATTACACAAAATACATGGATAATCAGCATCTTTCATTCATATTGATGCCCATTTTTCTGCTAAAGCTATTTCTTTTAAGATCATAAGAAATGGTTATTATTGGCCTTTGATCTTTCGTGATTCCTATAAATTTGCAAGGTCTTGTGATAAATGCCAAAAATTCACTGGTAAAGAACGTCTTTTTTCCATGCCCTTACAACATGTCCTTTTGGATTCCCCTTTTTCTAAGTGGGGTCTAGACTTTATTGGTCCAATCAATCATTCATCCTCTACAGGGAATATCTTTATTTTGATAGCCATTGAGTACTTCACTAAGTGGATTGAGGTTGTCCCTCTTAGACATGTGCAAGATGAACAAGTAATTTATTTTCTAGAATCCAATATCTTTTCTAGATTTGGCCTTCCATTAGGAATCATTACAGACAATGGTCCATCTTTCATCTTTGCAAAATTGATCCAATTTCTGGCTAAACTAGGTGTCAAGCATTTCACTTCATCTGCTTATTACGCTCAGGTAAATGGAAAAGCAGATTCCACTAACAAGAATATGGTTAGGATTATAAAGAGAATCATAGAAGACAAACCTCTCCAGTGGCACACACTTCTAACTTATGCTCTTTGGGTAGACCGTACAACCACAAAAGCAAGTATAGGCTTTACTCCCTTTCATCTCATATACGGCCAAGAGGTTATTCTTCCTATCAAACTAGAGATTTCTTCCTTACGGTTGATGTTACAGAGTGGAGAATTAAATTCTTCTAATTTTTCCCAAAGGATAAATACATTGTTATCCCTAGAAGAACAAAGGAATTTTGCCTTGGAAAATCTGAAAAGGAGGCAACAAACGGTGAAGAAGTATTTTAACAAACGAGTAAAGGCTGTTGAATTTAAGATTGATGACAAAGTATTATGATGGGACTCATCCCATGCTGATATAGGGAGACATTATAAATTCCAAAATTTATGGTTAGGTCCTTTCAAAATCGCTTTTATCCTCTACACAAATTCATATCTTCTTAAAGACATGGATTAGCGATTGTTTTCTTACAGTACCAATGGTTCCCACTTCAAACATTATGTGGAACCAGTGTTATCATTGACTCTATTTTGTGTAAATATGACTATTGGATATATTTTTGTCTTACACTTTTCTTATCACTTTGGTTTATTGATTTTTATTTTCTGTTGTTTGTTTTGCATGGTCATCAGAAATAAATTATGGATCAGTTTTTCCATAATGATGTCCTTATGTAAGTATTTTTTATCAATGAAAATAAGATAGACATAGATGTTACAATATCTTCGTTTTGAGACACTGATGAAATATATTTTTTCTTTCAATATTGTTGTAGTATAGTTGGTTTCAAGGATGATTTTAGGGGCTAAATTTCACTCATGGGCTAATTTTACATGGTTTCTCCAAAAACGAGTTTTGCTATTTTAAAAATGATTCACCCAAATTCTATAGTATAAAATTATTTTACCTTAAAAATCGCCAAAATTTCATAAAAACTATATAAAATCCTTAGAAATTTGAATATTTTTACAAAAATATAGCCAATCATTTATAGTTGACATATGAAGGATTAGTAAGATTCGCCAAGGTTTCTACATTTTAAAATAAATTTCCATCCTTAAAATCATCCATGGTTGGTTTTGTTTTCTTCCCTGTTTCTGCTATCCCTTTCTTCCCTCCATCCTGAGATTCAAAAGCATATCATAAGCAATCTCCTTGAAATTTTAAAAGTGTTATCAGTTATGAACCTTATTGATTGGTATGCATACATGACCAATTCCCCTCATATATCTCACTTTCCATAAGTTATTATTCAAAGTCCCATCTCATCTTTTCCTTTAAACCATCATTTCCCCCCTGTTGCATAACTATTTTCTGAGCAGTTTCAATCACCTACTTCTACTGGTCTACGGAGCCAAGCATTATGAGTTCTAAATCTGTTGAGAAAAGATTTTGTTATGGAGTCGCTAGTTTGTTAACACCCAAAAGAGAAACTTAAAAATACTTCCTGCAAATGAGTTGCAATGCATTATTAATTATATATATTTTAAATAATACTAAATAGGTGGGACCCCTTTCGAAAAATAATGATAGAAAGTGCTCCTCTTATTGCACTCATGATTACCTTACAAGAAAGATTCTACAGGCTGAGAATAAGGGGAGATCCTAACCTGTTTCTATGTGCAACTAAGGGATGCTAGGTGTGTTAGCAATTTGATTATAAAATGGAGAAAATGTGTATTTTATTAAACATATTAGTTTACTCTTGCTACACCTAGATTTTGATATATTACTCTAAATACAAGTCACATACAACTTATGGTATATTTATATATATGGGCAAAATTATTATTATGTTGTATGTAATACTCCACTAGCAAAGAATGTGGGACATGTTATTTCGGTGCTAAGTGTTAAATGGGCATATTATTGCTAGGAAATTCATATGAGAGGTCGATTCCACTTTGAGTTTGAAAATGGTATGTTATGTTTTATGGATATTAGATATATGATGGCCGATATTCTATGTTTGGAACAAGGTTTTTGGGAGTTGGGTGCGCTCCATATTTGGTTGTGGTTGATGGAATTTATTTTGAAAAGAGGGGAAGTGATGTGCATTTAATGCATGTCATTCTTACGCTACCTCAAAGCCACCACCTTCACTATTCTCCTTGCACATGTTTTTGTTTCTCTGGTTAGTAGCACCTCAATTGTGCTCGGTTGTTGTCGAAAAAATAGTTGTGATATTTAACTTTCTAGGATTTTTCTTACAGGTATGTTGGCTCTTACCTCTCTACTCATAAATTGATAAGCTCCGCTCCAAATAAAATCATTTTGTTGGCTCCTAGAGTTTGCATGCAAAATGTGCTTTTCTTTCCAAAGTTTACAGTGGATTGTTTGTGGGAATTCTGGTTGTGTAAGATATATTCGATTTGGGTTTCTTTTTGTTGACATTTGAGTGTTTCAACTAAAATTATTATTCGACATTCTATTTTTATTGAAATATTTGGTCGTATGGCACCTGTAGAAAAGGTGGTATTGTGGTATGACTGTTGGAAAATGTCTCATGGTGAGCACGCTCAATTTTTCTCTTTTCTTGTGGTTTATTTTTAATGGGTCTTTCTCTATAAAATAAAAGGAACAGAGAGGCTCTATGAATGTTGTACCCTCACCTCATACCCAGACTGTAGAAGATATGTAGTTTCATTATTACCATGGTTTTTTATGAAATAATGGCATGTGTATTTTTTCTAGCGGTCGCTTTGGGAAGTTTGTGGAAAATTTTGTGAAGGAGAGGAATTGTTTTTGTCTTTGATTGCAACCACTCTTCAAAATATATGCCCACAAGCCCGCTCCAAGACTTGTTTCCCCAGCCAATAATCTGGGAAAGTAAATAAATATTAACCCAGATTCGAAATATTGTTTGGTTGTTTTGACCAAACAGTGGGAAGAATGATTCGACCCACAGAACCGTGGCTCGCTTATTGTTTACCCATGAGGAAATTATGTCGACTTGAAGCTGATGAGGGTTTGATGCTCACCATGTTCGCACTGGGGTTTCGAACCTGGTTTGTTTGCAGTTGTTATTTGAGGTTGTGATGTAAATGTTATATAACAAAAGGACGATAGCTTTATGTTCCTCTTCCTCTCATGATGTTTTGAGACATTATGTTATGATTATGATTGAGTCAATTGTTTTGTAAACAATCTCCTACATAACGTTATGCTAGTTTTTAAAAGGAGAAATGAAATTCGCAGGTTTGATAATCCTATAAATTTTCCTTGATTTTTATATTTTGCAGTTTAAAAATATTGTTTCCATGTTATGTATTATGTGTGTTGAAGTTTAAAATATACTTGATCCGTCAGGATTTTTCGAAATGACTATGGTTGAGTTTTATTTGCATGCATTTATTAACCATTGGGAGACTTAACGAAAGAGCGAGAAAATAAATGAATTATACAGCCATTAACATATTTTCAGTTCTGAAAACATAATGAAAAAGCAGCAAACAATAATGCACAAGTTTGATAACGGAGTTCGGCAACCTTGCCTACGTCTCTGGGCCTTTTCTCTGTGAGGGAGGCTTCTTTATTTCTTTTCAAAAGCTTATTAGTACATCTTTACAATGCCGATTGGCTTCTAGACTTATCTGGTCATGTTCGCCATGATCTCTAGAATCTTGCACAACTTACGGCACCTGAAACGGATGTCCCGAGCTCTCAGAAATCGTCCGACAACATCTCTACCTCAACAGCTTCCCTGCCTCAAACTGGCTTAGACCTGGCTTTGCCTCAGCATCTCTGCTCTCCAAAACCGTCAAAAAGCTCTCCAAAGCTTCAAACTCTCACCAAATGGCCTCAACATGGCCTTGGTTAAATAGTGGGAAAGTTGGTTGTCAATCTCCAACTTCCTCCCAAAAATTAGGCTCTAAAAAAGCCCAATAACTCCCAATTATTTAATTACATTAAAATTAATTAAAATTGGTTGAAAATCCCACTTTCAAACCATATATTAGTTTTAAAACGAGCTTTTAGCCCCCTAAGGCTGGGCGTGCCCCTTTTTGCACGGTCGCATAAGCTCCATGTGGCCACGCGCTATAACGCGGGCCACCCCTTTCATTCCAACACAGGGTCATATGGGCGTTTTGCATACGGCCATGGGCTACACATCATAACCGTTTGTAAACCGTATATAACCGTGGCATAAATAACAAAAACCGCGCGCCATTTACCGGGTTACATAACATACAACCGTTTAAAACTTAACCATAATACACGGTTATACAACCGTTGATTTAATTCACGCTCAAACATATAACTGTAGCCGTGCGTTAAATATTAAACCCGTGCCATAATATGCCGCGCTCCCGGTCCCGTCAAAGGGTGGTCACGTTGCACGGTGTTTGCGCCGAGGGCTGGGGCTAAGCCCCGACCCTTTTTCCCGCCGGTAGATCATTCGAAACAATTAAAATAATTTATATGCCATTCGTATATCAAGAACCGACCGTCGGACTCCCGGTTAGCTCGACTATTCCAGTCCGTTCACCGGCTCGGAGGTCACGGGTTCGACCCCCGGCCGCGCCAAACCAAACTTTTATAAAACAAACCAACGGCCAATAATATGGCGCCACGTGGCAGCCCGTGACTGGGCCACGTGGTGCCTTAAAAACCAATCAGAACTCGCCACGTGTCAGCACCTGATTCGCCCACATGTCCGCCACGTCAGCTCTGTCATACCGCCTTGTCACCGTGCCACGTCATCCTCCGTACGCCACGTCATTAGATCCACACAGCCTGTCGTACTGCCACGTCATCTGCCACGTAAGCCTGTCGCTTCATCTGTCGTACGATGCTGACATCATCCCGTGCCACGTGTCACCCTTCCAGTGGTGACACGTGTCACCTCGGGACTGGTCCAATCGTACGCCCAAAATGTCAAATCAGCCTGACACGTGTCACACTCTGAGGCTGCCACGTGTCCTGTATGGAAGCCGCCACGTCACTGTACAGAAGCCACCACGTCACTGTACGGAATCGACATGTGTCACTGTACAGACTGACACGTGTCATGTACGGACTGTACGGACAGGTACAGTCAGCATCCCAAAATTTTGCCTGTTTGGCTCGGTGGACAAAATGTGATATCTTCTTCATACGAACTCCGTTTGACATAAAAATTATACCACCGGAATTAGGAAGACGAGCCGGACGCAATGGTGTTGGTTTTGTCGGATTCCGAGCACTTTCATTTTTGAGCATTTTTCATGCCCTGACAGTCTTCTGAATCCGATTTCGGATCAGTAACAAACCCCGTCATTACGACAACATGGGACACATAACAAGTACGATATTATTTTAATTTTTATAAAAAGGAAAGTAATAACGACAATACACTCAACATCGCACTCGACGATGAACACAACGCGTGCAATTTATGCAACATGCCAACATAATGACATAGCATACTATCCATCAGGCAATATGGAAACAAATTACGACATTCAATCAGATGAAGAATGAAAATGACTACCCTCATGTCCTACCCTACAATGGTTAGGACCTCCAGGACACATAAAAAATGCTCAATATCAGGTTCCCATCGATTTTGACCATTTAAGGTCTCAAGGATGGCGAATGTTCTGAGGAACAAGGAGGTATCTACGTCCCACCTGACACAACAAGACCAAGCCAACTAAGATAACTGACAACATCAGATTCAACCCAACACAACCAACATCGACGACATAAGTAACTAGAACATTCACGACGAGTGAGAAACAATCACATTAAAACGTTACAGAGAAAAGTACAAACATCAGTTCCAATAATGACCATCATCACTAGGAAGCACAAGACCCAAATCTAGGTTATCATACACACATGTCGCTCAAGCGCGTTTTAATCCCATTATAAGGAATCATGCCACCACCTTGCTACAAGCACAATAGTAACTAAGGCGTGAAATAAAACAGTCACAAATACTTAAAATCAAGACACAATAACCCAACGTCAGGACTCCCAAACTTAATTTTCATATCTAAACGAAATATATAAAGAGCGCACTCCAAACAATCAAGTTAACGAGGCACAAGGTAACTACCTTCAATACAGGATTAGAATTTCACAACAATCTAAGTATCACATTAGCATTTTTTTCCAAACAAGACTATTAGACACAATGTATCCAACCTCAATCTAATATTAAAAGCATAAACATCACTCCCTATAAACACCTCTTAAAACAGTACAAAATGAAAGATGTTATGTTTAAACAAATTATTATCTAGAGTGAGAAATCATTATTTAACATGTAATATGGCTTCCCTACCATCCTTTAAACACAACCCATTAACATCATAAAGAACTTAAGTACCTCATGCGTTATCAATTATTATTTTCCCTTAAATAATTATGATTTCCATAAAGCCAGGTTCCTCTACCCTTTCTCAAACTACCCTTTAAACAATAAGAGGAATAAAGCAACTTATAATTAATAAATGCTATTTGTCATAAAGGGATTTTATTTACAACATTAATGAATTCAACATGTCCTTATTTAATTCCCTGTTGTAAAGGAAATTAAAAACTATTATATGCATCGCAATAATCCAATTAAACTGTTATACTGATGCAAAGGAAAACAATTAATCTATTATGTGGGATAATTTCCATAATCATAAATAAATTCAATAAATTGTTAAATCACAATTAAATTGGAATAATTAAAGTTGATGCCAACTATTAAACAATTAAAATTGTTAATCAATATTAAAATGTTATATGACTGTTATATCACAATTAAAATGGTATGACAGCTATTTTAATCACAACTGTCATCACAACATCTATTATTATAGCAATAAATTTGTTATATAAAAAAAATCCACGACAACTGATTACTCAGAAATTTCAGAACATTAACAAAGGAGACCGCCACTGAAATTTACTCGTAAATTGCATAATACAACAAGGAAACCGTCACTGCCATAATTATTGCTTCCATCCTAACATTTATGCCATAAATATATCACTACCACCATCAACGAATCCATGACCCAAGATCCTTCTGTCAGCTGGGTAAAAACGTTAGGTCACTGCCCCAAGAGAAACTAAGGCTCAGTCGCTACAGGTGAGGGCGAGGAAGGGAGGGAGATCGACATGCAGGTCAGGCGACGCTATAGGACTAGGGAGAGAATGCGTTCGTTGGGTGATCTCAAGCTTCCTCGCAGGGCGCTGGTGCGTTTTGGCTGTCCACAGGCAGCACCAAGTGGATTGTTTATGATTGGCCACCTTGGGAAGAAAAATCGAAAGGTAAAATCACACTCTAAGTAAATGGCAGAACCCAAGCAATATCTAGAAACCTAAAGGAAAAACAATTTCACTTACACTCCGCTGACACAGGGAGATATTCATTTTACCTTGAAAAATTGACACACAAATTAACGAGGAGGATAAATGCATACATCCACTAAACTGGTCCTTTTTCTAGGATTCAATAGAAATATAAAAACCTTGAGTGTAAAATGCTTTGAGCATAATGAAACTTGAAGGTGCCAATAAAAACAGTTTACTCAAGACTAGTGACTTTTGAGAGGAAAAATGGGATGGTTTTGATCCTCCACACCAAGATGAGATCCTAGATAAGATGGCTACGCAATCACGCAGGAAAAACTCAAGTACTGTTAAATCAAACTTGCAAAAACGTTGTTTACAGCAATGAAAAACATAATCCATCATTCCACTTTCTAATGGAAGACAAAATCAGTCAAGACGGACAGTCCAAGTAATACATTCTAATGACATGGATGCAATAACATTTTGCCTTGGATTTGGCATGCCGACTCTACTAGAAAGCACCAACAAGTGGAATGCTCGTGACTGGCTATGTTGGGGAGGAACGGGGGATGGCTCTGATCAAAGGCTGGAGCCATAACAAAGGGGATTGAACCTGTAACCTAGCCGGTAAAACAATACGTCCTCTACCATAACTCGATGTGTTGTGGGAATGGCAGAGTTTTATTTTTTATTTTTTTTGCAAAAGTGCCATAACGCCTACATCTGGGGAGTAACAGGGAATGGCTCGATTCAAGGGTGACCAATCATTCCAAGTATTTCACCAGACGTTCAGGTTTTGGGCAAGGGAACAAGCGAGCATGAAGTTAGGTGCAAGAACTCTTGGATAGGAAGGACTGCCCTTTATTTTTTTCAAAACTAAAGCAGAGAAGCTGCAGGAAGCTAAACTGGCAAGGAAACAAGGGTAGGAGTGTAAACTTTTTAAGGGTTTTAACACAGATATACTCATTAACTGCCATATAATTTCCTCCGAACATAATCTTAATAAAGAATTGCAACCAAAATTTTACTTATAAACTGGAATAAATTTATCTGAAAACACTTCGCAACTACAGTCCCAATTTCAACTCCACATTCACCATTCTAGATATTAAAATACATAAATTAACTACCTTTTTACTACAAATTTCACATGCGTACATTCGCCATTATAGATTTTCATAGGTAGAAAACTTAACTACTTTTTCCATACAAAATTTACACATGCGTACTTTAACCAATGCAAAGAACCGGAAGTGTTTGTCCCACGCGTGTGCTCCATTCATCTCTCGCTTGCCAACCTATGAGACCTCACCGGTACCTCCCAGCCAACGCTAGGGGCAATATTCTTCCCCTCGAGCCCTTCGAGCCGCAAAGGGGCCACACACACAATACCAGAGAATTCTATCTCCCACCTCGCTTCGGAAGGTTGAGCTACCACTTGTTATCTGAGCTGGGTATCCCAACTCCCACAAGAAAAATTCAGTCAAGATAAATTCTGATAGTGTAACCTTACGCATACCAGACGTGCTCTATACTCCTCCTCTGCCATCATTTTTATAGATTTTTCTTATTGATTATTTTCCCAAACCCTCATTAGATTATTTTTATTAAATTTGATTAGGATAAACCTCACCCGTACACATGTCACCTGATCCCTTAGTTGCACCAGAAAATCCATTTATTAATTAATTAAATTTGCCTATTTCCCTCACCCACCTAAAATAATTCCTAAAACCGCTCCTCGATGTCCCTTTATTCCATTACATTTCTTAAATGACTGACGCCTTTCTTAAAACCTAGTTGAGTTCATAATTAGAAGGTTCCAAAGACTAGATTCCCTACTATGTTAGACATTCCCCTTTTCTTCTAAGTTCAAATTTAGCAATTTTAGATATAAACAACAATTTTCCCTTTTAATAAATTAATCCTTCATTAAAATTTTACTTTAATTATTAATGTTTGAATTTTCTTTACCCCCTTCTTGTTACATGTCTATTTAGTTTTCTTTTTTTTTTGTTCACAGGTTCTACTTAGACCTAGGTTTTAAATTCACTAGGCTTGGCAACAGTTCTTAAGGGAAAATTTTGTTATTAAAATTTACTCATAACATCATTCGTTTGAAGGTCAACCAGGTCCTAAGGAGGTATAGTTTTCTAGGTACTAGGTTTAACTTAGCATAGTTAAAATCGTGATGTTCCCATCAGGATGCACTACGTGCTCCAAGGGGGGCACTCGCCTGCATTCTGGTTTTATTTGCACAACATGCCCTCCAAGATGCACTATGTGCTCCAAGGGTGCCACTCGCCTCTTAACTGAATTTGGTAGACGTCAAACCCTTGGATTCAATACTTCGTCAGGTGACCTTGTGGGAGACTAAGGGCCTCTAAGGAATAAGGATCATTCCTTATTATTCTCCCTTTAGAATCATCGTGAACAACTATCACAGTCTACCCTCACGGCATTGTGGATCTCTTGAACTAGGTAATCGTTAACCTACAGTTCGAGCCACGACAAGAGTTCTAGTAGGTTGTGGTAGGGTTGATGCCACACCTCTTCCTCAATGTCTCTGGTTGTCATGCGTGACCCATTTAGTCCTATGTGAATCTGGTTAGCAAGCTACCATCATCCTGCATCTATCAATGAAACATGTTATCTATAACAATCAACATCATAATATCTAGTCATATGTCATATATGTAATATCAAAAAAATTCAAACCATAACATGTCCACTCCCTGACTCGATCTAGAGTCCAAGGAGATCCATCGATGCCATCGACATCCTCTAACTTCCAGATTCCTTCACACTCAAGAGAAAGAAATCAATAGCACCTGTCGATATAAATATAGAAAAATAACATATCATCAGATCCACGAAATCTCATAGTCGTAATAAAAAACAACCAATCATATAAGAACCGGATCACTTGCACACAAGTGTCCTCAAAGAATAAGTCCAATCAGTTGTGCGCAAGAGAGAGATGTTACATACACCCCCTCTTATTTTAAACTTTGTCCTGAAGTTTCACAATATGTAAGTGCCGAAATAAAGTGTCTAAAATTATCAATATGTCTAGATATCAAACAAAAATGGAAACTGTTGATGCATTTCATATGCGTCCTCCCAGGTCGTCGAGTGTGGACTATAGTTGTCCCACTGGACCTTGACCTAATCTACTATTCGATGTCATAGTTTTCAAATGCGATGGTCCAGAATGCGGATTATCTCTTCCGTGAGCACACCCTCGTTCGATACCTACAAGTAAATCATGTCAATAACATGTGTAGGATCACTAACAGAATGTTTCAAAACATATACGTCAAAAAAATCGTGCATACGCCTCAAAGAATCATGCAAGGCTAGTCGATAGGCCATGGGCCCCTTCCTTTCCACAACCTCGAAAGGTCCCACAAACCTCGGAGAGAGTTTAGCACCCTTTCCAAACTTGATTGAATGCTTGTGCGGTTTCACCCTCAAGAAGACTCAATCACCAACTTTATAACTACGGTCGACACGATGCGCATCGGCATAACTCTTCTGTCGATCCTACACTTCCTTGATCCTTTGTATTATTGTTTTCATTTGATCTTTCGGTCCCACCAGAACCCTATCCTCAAGCCGATCCCAACTCAAAGGCATTCAACATGGACGCCCATAAAGAAACTTGAAAGGCACCATCTTAATGGTGCTTTGATAATTGTTGTTATATGTAAATTCTATCAGTGGCAAGAATTCTTCTCAATGCTTTTGTTGGTCCATTACGTACATACGCAACATATCCTCCAATATTTGGTTTGTTTGCTCGGTCTTCCTGTCTGTCTCCGGGTGATACGCGGTACTAAAGTTAAGTTAGGTTCCCAAGGCCTCTTGGAAACTAGTCCAAAATCCTCCTGTAAACACTGATCCTATATCGGATATAATCTTCTTAGGCACGCCATGCAGCCTCACAATCTCGCTGATAAAATCTCTATCTATGTTAGGTGCCTAATATGTCATACGCATAGAGATAAAATGAGCACTCTTCGTTAGAGTGTAAACTACTACAAAAATTGAGTCGTGTCTCCTTGTCGTCAGTGGAAATCCAACAATAAAATACATCAAAACGACCTCCCATTTCGACTCTGGTATAGCGTGTGGTTGTAGTAATCATGTCGGATGTCTATGCTCATCCTTCACCTACCGACATTCTAGACATCTTGCCACGTAGTTGACTATGTATGCCTTCATTCCTTTCTAGAAGAATAATGGTTTAAGGTCTGCTCTCATCTTCTTGACTCCTGGATGAGCCATGTACACTACTCTATGAGCCTCGTTTAGGATAAAACTCCTCAACTCGTCATTGGGAGGTACGTAAATCCAATTTTTAAATCTCAATAATTCATTGTCGTCCACAGTAAATCCCTCAAATTTTGGTAACATCATTGTATTTTGTCCGATAAAATCCTTGACTTCTTTTTACCAGTCATCGCCGCGCTATAAAGTTAGAATATTTTCACATAGATTCGTTTGAAGAGGCATCACCGAAAATATGTGTGGCCTCCAACTCAACTAATCAACCACTCTGTTCATTGTTCCTTTTATGTAAGTAATATCGAAAGCATGCTCACTAAGCAATTCCGACCAACGCCTTTGTCGCGCATTCAAGTCGCTTTGCATAAAAATGTGTTGTAAACCACAGTGGTCCATTTTTAGTTTGAATTTTTGTCCAATAAGGTATTGTCTCCATACTCTCAAGGCATACACAATGGCTAACAACTCCAAATCATGCGTCACATAGTTCTCCTCATGCCTTCTTAACTTTCTTGAGATGTAAGCGATCACTCAACCATCTTGCATCAAGACTCCACCTAAGCCTTCCTTGGATGTGTCAATTCATACCAATAAGTCCTCCTCCATGTCAGGGAAATTTAGTATCGACGTTGTTTTCAACAACTCCTTGAGTCTCTAAAATTATTCCACGCATTTCTCGGTCCAAAAAAACTTCTTATTCTTCTTGTGCAACTTCGTAATCGGATTTTCTATCTTCGAAAAACCTCCGACAAACCGTCGATAGTATCTTGTTAAACCCATGAAGCTACGCACTTCTATGACATTCATAGGCGCATGCCATTCCATAATAGGCTCTACCTTTGTTGGATCCACAGTGATACCTTCATTGGAGATGACATGCCCTAAGTAATGAATCTTCGATTGATAAAACGAACATTTAGATAGTTTCCCAAACAATTTGTTCTTTCATAGACACTGTAATACCAAGCACAAGTGATCATCATGCTCCTCCATCGTCTGAGAATATATCAAAATATCATCAATGAATACTTGGATGAACTTGTCCAAGTATTTGCAGAACAGTAGAACACCCTGTTCATTAATCTCATAAATACCCTTGGGGCATTTGTCAGTCCATATGGTAAAAAAGTAAACTCATAATGTCCAAACCTCATCTTAAAGGTGGTATTAGGGATTTCATCCTCCTTGATCTGCAACTAGTGATACCCTGATATCAACTCAATCTTCAAAAACATCATCGCGCCCTTCATATGATCAAACATATTGTCAATCCTTGGCAACGAATACTGGTTCTTGATCATTGCCTTGTTCAATTGACGGTAGTCATTGCAGAGTCTCCACGACCCATCCTTCTTGTGTATGAAAATAATAGGTACACCCCATGGTGACACACTTGGACGAATAAGTCCTAGTTCCAACAACTCCTTCAGTTGCATTTTCAACTCATGTAACTCAGGGGTCAACATATGATAAGGCGTTCTCGCTATCGGTTCAATTTCTAGTTTTAGGTCGATGGTAAATTCCTAATCCCTCTCTGGCGGCATCCCAGGTAACTCCTTTGGAAAGATGTCCACAAAATCTCGCACCACCGGAAGGTTTTCTAGACCTTTTACTATGCCCTTATCGTTTAATGTAAGGATCACATATAGCTTGCATCCCTTGTGCATGCTCTTCCGTAGTTGTAAGAAAGAGATGAACCTTAGGGAAACTCCTTGGTTCCGACCTACAATCACGTGTCTTTGTCCCTCATCATCGACCAAGCTCAACCATTTTGTCTTACAGTTGAGTATTGCCTCATGCAATTCCAACCAATCCATACCAATCACGATGTCATAAAACCCTAAGATCATGACGTACAGGTTGGCCCTTGTGACAAACTCTCCCAGGTTAAGGCTACATCTCATAACCTTACCTCCAACCTTTTGTTTGGATCCCGAAGCCATTTATACATATCTAAACTCGTCTTGTTCAACTGCCTTTACCTTAATTATTTTTAGCGTTGCACCATAAATAAAAATATTTGTAGCACCAGGATCTATCAAAATACTAAGGGTTTGGTCAACGATGGTACCTGACGTCTTGAGCATAGTTGACTAGTGCTCCTCCTGACAGTTATTCATCGTTGCATGAATCTGATGGGACTTTCCCAAATCTCCCACGGTAGTGGGTCTGGCTAATCCAGATGCTCTGGTCCTATCAACTGGGAAGTCACGCTGGTAATGTGGCTCTCCACATGTCCAACACCCTGTCTTCAGTCCAATACTCCTGGTACCTGAAGTAGAAGCTGATGTCCCACCGGCCTGGAACCTTGGTCTGTTTTATTGAACATGCCTAAAATGTTGTTTTTGTGGTCGACGTTGTTGTTGGTGTTGTGGTCCTTTGTAAGGATTTCGTTGTTGAGGTGTTGGTAATCATGGCGCAATGAAGGTGGATCCTCTAGGAGTTCCTCGATACCCTAATGGATTCCTAACTGGTGTCTGATGTTGTTGTGCACCAGATGTCGTTGGTCCTGTCAGTCTCGCTAGAGTCCTGCTCTGAGCCCCGCTAATGAGATCCTCCTCTGCTATGAGGGCCTTCTGGATAACATCGTGCAAGGTTTGAGGCATAAAAATCCTCACCTTCACACAAAGGGTGACATTAAGTCCGAACATGAACTTTTTGACCTTAATTTTCTAAGTATTCAGGTGAGGAGCATACCGAAGCAACTCCATAAAATGAGCCTCGTACTCGTGCACCGTACGACCGCCCTATCGCAAGGCGTTGAACTCGTTGAGCTGACGCTCAATGAATTCCTCAGAAAAATACCTCTCCCGAAACCATTCCTCGAACAGTTCCCATGCCACATCTTCGACGACCATCTTCAATTGCGGCAGAAGCGTCTTCCACCATAGAATAGTGCTCCCCTTCAGTTAAAAGACCGCCATGTGGACCTTCATGTTGGAGGTATAGTCACTAAGTGAAAAGCACATCGCCATATTCTCCAACCATGCCTCAGTGGTTGCGTCGTCCGGGGCACCAAATAACTCTGGAAATTTGACCTTCTCGAGTTCGCAGTGAATGCTACCAGTATCGGTCGGGGCACACGGTGGACCCTCAGGAGGTGTCAACATCCTGACCTCATCTCTATCCAAATGACTGATTAGTGCCTTAGACATCCTCTGAAAGGACCTCATCATCCCAACCACATCACCCACAACTATATTTTATTGCGCAACAACCTGTTCATCTCCCTAGTGGTTAGACCCCTCGAACATGGATTCTACTGGGGGCGTCACGCCTCCTCCCCTAGCACCCCATCGTCTACCTCTGTGATGTCCTCTAACCAAGATTACCCGCACGAATACAAATCAATTTAATTAGCGACATTTTATAATCAAGCATATAATCAATGGAAGTCGTAGTGATCCCAAGTCGTGGGTTGAATCGGCTCTGATACCATATATGATAAACCTCGTTGTTATGACAACATGTGACGCATAACAAGTACAATATTATTTTTAATTTTTATAAAAAGGAAATTAATAACGACAATACACTCAACATCGCACTCGACGATGAACATAACACACGCAATTTATGCAAAATGCCAACATAACGACCTAGCATACTATCCATCAGGCAGCATGGAAACAACTTATGACATTGAATCAGATGAAGAATAAAAATGACTACCCGTCTGTCCTACCCTGCAATGGTTAGGACCTCCAGGACACATAAGCAATGCTCAAGCCCAGGTTCCCATCGATTTTGACCATTTAAGGTCGCAAGGTTGGTGACTGTTCTGAGGAACAATGAGGTATCTACGTCCCACCTGACACAACAAGACCAAGCCAACTAAGATAACTGACAACATCAGATTCAACCCAACGCAACCAACATCGACAACATAAGTAACTAGAACCTTCACGACAAGCGAGAAACAATCACATTAAAATTTTATAGATCAAAGTAAAAACATCAATTCCAATAATGACCATCATCACTAGAAAGCACAAGACCCAAAGCTGGGTTATCATACACACATTCCGCTCAAGCGCGCCTTGATCCGTTATAAGGAATCATGTCACCACTTTGCGAAAAGCGCAATAGTAACTAAGGCACAAACTTAAACAATCACAAATACTTAAAATCAAGACACAATAACCCAATGCTAGGACTCCCAAACTTAACTGTCATATCTAAACAAAATCTATAACAAGCACACTCCAAACAATCAAGTTAGCGAAGCACAAGGTAACTACCTTCAATACAGGATTAGAATTGTGCAACAATCTAAGTATCATATTAGCATTTTTTCCAAACAAAACTATTTGACACAATGTATCCAACCTCAATCTAATATTAAAAGCATAAACATCACTCCCTATAAACACCCCTTAAAACAATACAAAATGAAAGATGTTATGTTTAAACAAATTATTAGCTAGCATGAGAAATCATTATTTAACATGTAACATGGCTTCCCTACCATCCTTTAAATACAACCTGTTAACATCATAAAGCACTTAAGTACCTCGTACTTTATCAATTATTATTTTCCCTTAAAGAATTATGATTGCCATAAATCCAGGTTCCTCTACCCTTTCTCAAAATACCCTTTAAATAATAAGAGGAATAAAACAACTTATAATTAATAAATACTATTTGTCATAAAGGGATTCCATTTACAACATTAATGAATTCAACATGTCCTTATTTAATTCCCTGTTGTAAAGGCAATTAAAAACTATTATATGCATCACAATAATCCAATTAAACTATTATACTAATGCAAAGGAAAACAATTAATCTATTATGTGGGATAATGGCCATACTAACAAATAAATCCAATAAATTGTTACATCACAATTGAACTAGAACAATTAAAGTTGATCCCAACTATTAAACAATTCAAATTGTTAATCAATATTAAGATGTTATATGACTGCTATATCACAATTAAAATGGTATCATAGTTGTCATCACAACATCCATTATTATAACAATAAATCTGTTATATAAAAAATATCCACGACAACTAATTACTCAGAAATTTTAGAACATTAACAAAGGAGACCGCCACTGACATTTTCTCGTAAATTGCATAATACAACAAGGAAAACTCCACTGCCATAATTATTGCTTCCATCCTGACATTTCTTCCATAAATATATCACTTCCACCATCAATGAATCCACAACTCGAGATCCTACTATCAGCTAGGTAAAAATGTTGGGTCACTGCCCCAAGTGAAACTAAGGATCAGTCGCTACATGTGAGGGAAAGGAAGGGAGCGAGATCAACGTGTAGGCCGGGCGACACTATAGGAGGGAGAGAACACGTTCGTTGGGTGAGCTCGAGCTTCCTCCCAGGGTACTGGTGCGTTTTGGTTGTCCACAGGCAACACCAAGTGGATTGTTTATGACTGGCCACCTTGGGAAGAAAAATCGAAAGGTAAAATCACACTCTAAGTAAAGGAAAAAACCCAAGCAATATCTAGCAACCTAAAGGAAAAATTTCTTCACTTACCTTGGTGAAAATAAACCCTTGGTGCTTTCTTTATCCTTACTCTTGGCACAAGAACACTTGTCTAAAAACACTTCTTAAATTCTTCATCAGAGAGTGCCATAATTTGGTTATAGTTAAGCGACTTCCACCAAATGGACGCATCACCTTGTAATATACAATCTACCCCAGTTTTCTAATACTTTTTCCATTTTGACTTCCTCTCTTTTATAAATTCTTCAATACTAGGGTCATCATATTTTCCCGTAAAATACATCTTGCTTGGAATAAATATTCAACAAAACAAGGGTTTTAAAAATAACTTAGTGTGCAAATCACGTGGCTTTTTCGAGAAAAACCCTGAAAAATTTGTCGATTTTAAAATGTTGATAACTTTACTTCCCGAACTCTGTTTCGATCGATCTTTTTTTTTGAAATTGGGTATTTTTCCGAGAGAAATTCAAATATCTAATTTTTTTTGGAAAATTATTCTCACAAAGTTTCATAATTGAATCTGAAGTGTGTTGCCTCCTTTTTTCCTTTTAAAAAATTTGCAAAAAGAACCAAAACATTTCTCTCTTCTTTAGCCAAGGAAAGTTCTCTGATACCAATTGTTAAGTAACTGAATAGATATTCAAATATACTTCAGAAATAACCCTTAATATCAACAAAAATAAACCAAACCATTCACCAAATATTGAACACAAGAAATAGATAAAACCCTTGAGGTAGGGTAACACCATATATTATTCCTTATGGAAGGAATGCACTCCTCAAGCAATACTTGCTTGTTACAATAAAAATATTCTCCACCATGCCTCCATACATTGATTACATTTATTTATATAACATCCTCTATCTCTTAGGAATAGTCTAGAGAAGGAATATTCTGGTAGGTAGAACCTTCTAGAAGGCCTTCTCACACTACTACATGGGCCTTATTTAATAAAATAGTGGACTAAGTCCACCTTACATTGAATGGCCTCCACTAATAATACATAACCGCATTTTCATTGGGTACCTACCTAGGTATACTAAATTGTTTCAGTCACTGAATAGAACCAAAAAGAAACTTTGCAATTCCTTGGAAGGGTAAAATAAAAAGCTAGCTAGTATATGGAATGAGCCTAATGTTACTTTTGGGATACAATCTTGGTGGACTAGAAATTTAAGCTATTGATAAGGAATTTTGCATTGATATCTCAAAGAATGGAATCTATACCATGAATTGAACCTTAACTCTTTCATTTCACAGTTACTATTGTGAATAGGATTATTGTTAAAAAAAAATATTTTAGGTGTGTTTTAACTTTTACCAGTGCTTCCAAAGAATTGATGTCAAGATTTTCTAATATTTAAAATGAAACTACAACGTACATGCTTTATTATATAGACCTTGCATAAATCAAGAAAAAGAATATTGTAATAGTGACTAGGAACAACAAATATATTGGAAATCAGACTGCACAAAATAACTCATAACCATTATGTGGTCTCATAAAACATCCATTGTTTGATTGATATCATGATTCATACATTTATATGACATCTAGTTTTTTTGGCTCGAGATTGATCTCTTGATTGTTTTTTCAGTATTGGATTCACATCTTAAAACCCATTTCCATAAGAAATCCTTGGTAACTCAAAGGAATATTCACCATAAAATCAAGAGGATATATTGCAAGCATTCAAATAAATTTCCTCCTAAAATAAAACCCAAGGGTAGAAACAAAACTATGTGCCCTACAATTGCTTCGAATTCTAAAAACATTGTGAAAGGATTGCATGAACCCCAAACCCACATTGGAGCCTCTTTCCTTCATTTTGCATTAGGATTGAAAGGAGCCTTAGGCCCAATTGAATATATTTTAGGTACATTATGTATATGCACTTTGAAATAAAACCCAATAATTCATATTCTTCGAAATTGCACAAGAGTCCCACTTTTCTACCCAACTCAAAACCTTGTGATTGCATCCTTGTGCTTGTGCCAGAAGGAAATCTAGTGATCGTTATCTTTCCTTTCATCACAAGCATAAGTATGGAGCCAACAACAACATCAGTTAAATACACTTTGTATTCATCATAGGCTTTTTTACCTTGTTCCAAAGGCAATCAAAGGGCACGCAAAAAGGAAAAACATAAACAATGGTGATTGTCCAGAGCAATGATTTCATCCTTGTGCTTGTGCTAGAAGTAAATTTAACAACCAAAACCACTAGCTTTCATTCTAATAAATGCACAAGCATAGTGCTGATAACAATATCAAAATAGTAATCTTTGTTTACGTGAAATCACCTCCTTGCTTTGTTTAGCTACCAACAAGCATGGCTTGTCACAAAGGGGAATCATAAATATGGTGAGGGCATATCATGGTAATATTGTTACATGGGCTTGTGCTAAAAGGGAATGTGAGGAAAAAGGAAAACCTTGAGTAATAATCACATACTTGTGTTTTTTCTTGAAGGAAAACTAGCAACCATTGGCTTTCCATCTATGACAAGAACAAATGTAGAGCATGTTTTCATCCTTATACACACCTACAATTGTGGAGAAGTCTCCAACGCACTTGGTTTGTCCTTGGAGGCACAAGCCTAAGTCTAGACCCACTGTCACCCCAATCTAGACTTATTTCGTCTAGTCTCACTCCTAGGGAAGCCAAGGGGGGTAGACCCTATTAAAATATGTGAATTTTTGTTGTTAAGGTTCTAGGAGTTAATTAAATTATCAATTTAGGAGACCCAACCCAATGATAAGCAGCAAATGCAATTATGCAATTCTTTTAAATGACAGGCAAACCTTTATTTATAATTCAATAAATTAGACCACTCCCTAAAGATTAGCAAAATTGAATTATTGAGATATACACTAAAGAAATGTAACCATACAAGAATGAAACAACGTTATGAAATATCTACACAATAAGTATGAGAAATAACTTTACACTTAGACCAATTATGTTCAAATAAATAAAGAATGCTTTGAAAACAAATATTCACACGAAAAGAATTTGTCAAAA
>ML790238.1:104880-117431 GCA_009831015.1 Picea engelmannii
GTACAAATAAACTTCGATATTCCTATATTTGAAGGTCAGATAGACGCAGATGTTGTATACAAGTGGTTGAATCTACTAGAAGGATATTTTTCTGTCCATAACATTTCGAATAGAGAAAATATTACTTTTGCACTCCTCAAAGTTGTTCCCCATGTCAAAGATTGGTGGGAAACTTTCTGTGAGAAAAAAGAAACAGAGGAACCTTCATTATTTAGGGTCGCGTCCACCTGGGAATCCTTCAATGATGATATTAAGGAACAATACTACCCTTTCGGAATTTATGACGACTTGTACATAACCAAATGGACCACACTGCGGCAAGAAAGAGACCAAGCAGTCCAAAGTTCACAAATATATTCCATACCTTGCGCACCAAGCTGGGTATCAAAGATTCAAAGTGACATCTGGTGCTCAAGTATCGCGGTGATCTACATAGATACATCCAGACCGAAATGGAATTTCTAGACATCTCATCCTTGGGCGTGGCCTACCGATATGTCGTCAAAATTGAGCAGAAGCTCAAACAAAAGATGCGAAAATTTGGGCCTGGGAACCCTGCACAGCAAAATCCAGGAAGGTGCAGCCCCAACCCATAGAATAAAGGACAGATCAAATATGGACAGTATCAGGACAGCCAGTCCAAGCCGCAAGTAAATAAGGACACCAGAAAGACAAAGAAACATATCAGGAATTGGTGCAACTTCCATAAGATCCCTTGGCATAACATTGATAATTGTCGCTCAAAGCAGTCGCTGGTGGCCGAAGTGAAAGCCTATGAATAAGATGCGGGTTCTGACTCTGAGTCAGAACCAGAAAGGGGAAAATGGATCATTGACGTGGAACCCAGTGCCATCGTTGCTACCACCAAGCTCCAACATGGTGAACCAAACGAGACAGAAGAAGGAAAGCACCTCTTCCATTCACAGACGTGGGTAAAAGGCCCCCCGCTACACTTCATCATTAATAGCGGTAGCCAGAAGAACCTCATCTTAGTAGAGGTCTTCAAGTAGCAGGCCTTGTTGACAACATCGTACCCACAACCCTACACCATTGGATGGCTCCATCGAGGAAGCAATATTCGCATCATCCAATAGTGTTGACTGTCATACAACATCTGGACCTTCAAAGATGAGGTATTGTGTGATGTTGCTCCTCTCGAAGTTTGTAATGTTCTTTTGGGCCAACCTTATTTATGGAAACATCATGTTGTATATGAGTCTAGGCCTCATAGTGTTATTATTAATTTGAATGGAAAATTGTACAAGATACCTGAGGCAATCCCTCCTAGTGTTATTTCCTCAATTGCTGCCAAGCAATGCAGGAAGGTCATCTCTTAGACCGGGAAATTTCTCTTCTTCATGATTCGCTCTCAGAGTGAGTGAAAGATCGTAGCCACATCCAGGGCCTCCATGACCGATCTCTCCACACAAAAAAATCAAGTGGAAAAGGTCATGGAATAATACTCAGATATATTCTCCTCTCCTACTAAGGTACCTATGCAGTGCCAGGTCAAGCATCCCATTGATCTGACCCTTGGTGCACCGCTACCCAATGGGCTAGTCTATCGCTACTCTCTGTTAGAAAATGAGGATATCAAGAGGCAGATCCAAGAAATTCTCCACAAGGGGCACATACGTCCCATTTCATCGCCTTGTGGGAGCCCAATCGTGCTGGTGCAGAAGAAAGACAAGACTTGGCGACTCTGCATTGATTATCGGGCCCTGAATAAAATCACAGTCTGAAACCGGTACCTGATTCCCTGAATCGACGACCTCCTCAATCAGCTCACGGGGGCCAAATGCTTCAGTAAGATTGATCTAAAGTCTAGATACCACCAAGTCCCAATAGAACAGACAGATGTATGGAAGAACACCTTGAAGTCAAAAGAAGGTATTTTTGAATGGTTGTTCATGCCCTTTGGTTTGATAAATGCTCCAAAAATTTTTATGAGGATGATGGACGATATCCTACGCACCTTCACCAATACTTTTGTAGTGGTGTATATGGATTGCATTCTCATCTACAACAAGACTTGGGCGAAACTCTTGTAGCATATTCAGAAGGTTTTGCACACCCTGGGGCAGCACAAACTATATGCAAACTTGGAAAAATGATCCTTCGGCATGGACAAGGTCCATTACTTAGGCTACATCGTTTCTCGTCATGGTGTGCATGTGGATCCAGCAAAGATCCAGGTCATTCGTGATTGGCTAGCCCCAACCACACTCACCGAACTTTGGAGCTTCTTGGGCCTCACCAATTTCTATCGCAGGTTCATGTTAGGATTCTCTCATATCGCATGGGCCCTAAGCTAAGTAACCAGGGGTGGTGGTAAGGAAAAATTTGTGTTGGGCCTATCCCAACAACAAGTCTTCAATGAATTGAAGAATCGTTTATTCTTATCCCCAGTACTTTCATTACCGGGCCTACAACTTCCCTTTAAGATCTAGACAGATCCTTTAGTTTATGTCGTGGGCGTCGTTCTCACTCAACACGGCCACCCTACGGCATATCATAGTGAGACACTATCATATGTTATACATAATTACCCTACTTACGACAAAGAAATGTACTCCATTACGCAAGCCTGTCGTCAATGGATAAATTACATTCTTGGGAAGGAGACAATCATCCACACTGATCACAAGCCACTACAGTTCATGCAGACCCAAGGAAAATTGTAGAATGACCACCATCAGAAGTGGTCCACATACTTACAACAGTTCCACCTCAACATCAAGTATAAAATAGGAAGTACCAACCAAGTTGTTGATTTCCTCAGTAGACCTCCAGTCGCGGCACTCACCATGGTGCTAGACTCTTGCAGCCATGAGACCTCTGGATGGCCCCACCTCTACGAGACAGACGCTAACTTCTCCACCATCTACCAAATGTTGGCCACCAACTCAGTTGTCGCTAATTTCCATCTTCAAGATGGGTTGTTGTGTCGTTTGGGCCATCTTTGTGTTCCATCAAGTGAGCACGTGAAGATGATTTGGGAAGTTCACTATAGTCGGGTGGAAGGACACTTTATAATCGAAAAGACAGTGGTAGTGTTGCAGAAAAATTTCTATTGGTTGAAACTTCGGCAAGATTTCGACAAGTATATAAATTCCTGCACTGCCTACTCTATTGCCAAACCGACCACTAAGAAATAGGTCATGTACACCCATCTTCCTACTCCTGACAGGCCATGGGAATCTATCTCAATGGACTACATGTCAGGCCTCCCATCCACCAGGAGGGGAAATGACTGTGTTTTTGTGTTTGTTGATCGCTTTTCAAAGATGGTGATTCTAGCTTCCTGCAAGAAGAACATCACAATAGAAGCCACTACCAAACTCTGCTTTGAACGAGTATGGGTACATTTTGGGATCCCACAAACCATTATCTCATACCGTGACAGTCGATTCCTCAACACATTCTAGTCGAGCCTATGGTCACTGTTGGATACCAAGCTCACCAAATCCACTGCCTTCCACCCCCATACAGATGGCCAAACTGAGGTCGTCAATCGGATGATCGTACATATCCTACGCATGTAAAATTCAAAACACCCCCGCACATGGAATGATAGTCTTACCTATGTCTAGCATAGCTACAAATGAGCCCTGCATAGCTCAACTGGCCACATCCCCTTTCAGGTGGGGTTGGGATTCCAACCATTGGGCCTCATGGATGTTTCACTACCCCTGGTGACCACCTCGGTCGACTCATCCCCTGCTCCACCAGAAGTCGACAAAGCCACCCGGTTCATTGAGCAGATACAACACATCCTCCAACAGGTTCAAGATATTCTACAGATCAACATCGGGTGCCACATAAGTTTCAAGTGGGAGACAAATTTTGGTTGTACTTGTAGAAAGAACGCCTTACAGGGCCCCATAGGAAGCTTCTCCCACTCCTTTATAGGCCGTAAACCATCACCAAGGTTGTGGGTGACAATGATTTTGAGCTCAACATTCCCCCTTTCCTTGGCCTGCACCCAGCCTTCAACGTGGCTCTCCTTCGGCCATATTTCCCACCATTATTTGACACCTTAGAGATAGCAGAGCAATTGACACCAACATAGATCAACCCTGATTGCAACCAAAAGGCATCCAATGATAATATTGTGGACACACAAATCAAGGGCACTCGACAGCAAAGGATCCAGCTTTATCGAGTCGTCAAAGCAAGGCAGCTCCTGCACCAAGGCAAGTGGCTCACCCGGGGCCAAATTCAGCAGAAATTTCCTCATCTGATGGGGGAACTCAATGCAATGGAGACCATTGCTTCCTAAAGAGGTAGGATTGATCCAGGTGGATATCGGTGGCCACCCACCTTTTCCAACTCGCTCAAAACAGTTTTTTGGCAATTTTGGCAATTTACTATTTTTAGCAGTTTTTAACTTATGAGGCCATTTTGAGGGCCTAAACGATGTTTTTCAGGATCGAGCTTCTCAACAATATCACCAGGATATTATTGAGCCCCCAAAATGAATCTCCTTGACGATACCTTTCTAATGGGCTATTTTGCGCCTAAAACGAAGATCGTATGCAAAAGTTACGACACCGGGAAGTTGATGTACTAGCTTACCCAAATGGGGCCCACATGACTTTTGGCGCTTCATATCCTAGGGTTAGGTTTTTGGATGTCTAGGGTTTTTGACATTCCTGTTTATTGTAAAAAGGCCTTTAGGGCCTCATTGTAATGATCTTCTTGTGAATGAGCACAACCGTCACATCTCTTCTCAGAGATAAGCCACCACCATTCCAGCAAGCTTGTTTTTTGCTGCATTTTACAGTTTCAGCTTATTTCCTTATAGAATAGAAAACCAGTTTTATTGTATCTCTATTATTCTGTGTTAAGCATATTTTAATAATTTGTATCTATTTTGTTCTTCTCATAAAATCTCTATCAGTGGTATCAGAGCGGTATGCTCCTTGTCGTCTTAATGCATGTCCCCAACGAGGTCAGGGTACAAAGAATTGGGTCTCGAGCTTGTTTCTCTTGAGGAAAAAAACTCTCGCACACCCAAGTGACTTCTCATGGCATGAGAAAATAAATATGACAGGACAGGATATCCTTTCAAAAAAATTCTTGAGGAATCCCTCACGTAACAGAGGAACGAGATGATCGATAGTTTCACGCAAATCCTTCGACGGATACCAACAAGCGACACATCTTCCTCGAGCAAAGGCATCGCCCCCTTCAAGGTACAAATCAACTTCAATATTCTTATATTTGAAGTTTAGATAGACGCAGATGTTGTAGACAAGTGGTTGATAGACACAGATGTTGTAGACAAGTGGTTGAATCTACTAGAAGGGTATTTTTTTGTCCATAACTTTTTGAATATAGAAAAGATTACTTTTTCAATCCTCAAAGTCATTCCCTGTGTCAAATATTGGTGGGAAAAATTTTGTGAGAAAAAGGAAATAGAGGAACCCTCATTGTTTACAGTCGCAGCCACCTGGGAATCCACCAGGGATGATATTAAGGAACAATACTACCCTGTCGAAAGTTATAACGACTTGTATACCAAATGGACCATATTGCGGCAAGAAAGAGACCAAGCAGTCCAGAGTTCACAAATATCTTCCATACCTTGCGCACCAATTTGGGTACCAAAGATTCAGAGCGACATCTGGTTCTCAAGTATCGCGGTGCTCTGCATAGATACATCTAGACCAAAATGGAATTTATGGACATCTCATCCTTGGGCACGGCCTATGCCATCAAAATAAAGTAGAATCTCAAACAAACGACGCGGCAATTTGGGCCTGGGAACCCCTCACATCAAAATCCAGGAACGGGCAACCCCAACCCACAGAAAAAAGGACAGATAAAATATGGGAAATATCAGGACAACCATTCCAAGCTGTAAGTAAAGAAGGACACTGGAAAGAAAAATAAATATATCGAGAAGTGGTGTGACTTCCATAAGAGCCCTTGGCATAACACTGTTGACTATTGCTCAAAGCAGTCACTACTGGCCGAAGTGAAAGCCTCTTAATCAGATGCAGGTTATGACTCTGAGTCAGAACTAGAAATGGGAAGACGGATCATTGACATAGAACCCAGTGCTACCATTTCTACCACCAAGCTCTAGCCTAGTGAACCAGACGAGCCAGAAGAAGGCGAGCTCCTCTTCCATTCACAGGTGTGGGTAAAAGGAACCCTGTTGCACTTCATTTTTGATAGCGTTAGCCAGAAGAACCTCATCTCAGTAGAAGTCATCAAACAACTGGCCCTGCCGACAACATCGCACCCACAACCATACACCATTGGATGGCTCCACCAAGGAAGCGATCTTCCTGTCAACCAACAGTGTCGATTGTTGTATGGAATCAAGCCCTTCAAAGATGGGGTATTGTGTGATGTTTCTCCTCTCAAAGTTTGTAATATTATTTTGGGCCAACCTTATTTATGGAAACATCATGTTGTATATGATTCTAGGCCTCGTAGTGTTATTATTACTTTAAATGGGAAATTGTACAGGATATCCGAGGTAGTCCCTCCTAGTGCTATTTCCTTTATCTATGCCAAGAAATGTAGGAAGGTCATCTCCCAGACTGGGAAATTTGTCTTCCTCGTGATTCTCTCTCAAAGTGAGCAAAATATCGCAACCACATCTAGGGCCTCTGCGGTTGACCTCTCCACACAACAGAATCAAGTGGATAAGGTCATGGAAGAATACTCATATATATTCTCCTCTCCTACCGGGGTACCTCTGCAGTGTCAGGGAAAGGATCCCATCGATCTCACCCCAGGCACACCGCTACCCAATGGGCCAATGTACCATCGCTCTTTGTTATAAAATAAGGAGATCAAGAGGAATATCCAAGAACTTCTCCACAAGGGACACATACGTCCCAGCTCATCGCCTTGTGGGAGCCCAATCGTGTTGGTGCAGAGAAAAGATAGGACATGGCAACTCTGCATTGATTATCGGGCCCTGAATAAAATCATAGTCCAAAACTGATACCCAATTTCCTAAATCGACGACCTCCTTGATCAGCTCACGAGAGAAAAATACTTCAATAAGATTGATCTGAAGTCTTGCTACCACCAGGTCCCAATAGAACAGACAGATGTATGGAAGGCTTCCTTCAAGTCAAAATAAGGTCTTTTTAAATGGTTGTTCATGCCCTTTGGTTTGAAAAATGCTCCAACAACTTTTATGAGGATGATGGACGATATGCTACGACCTTTCACCAATAATTTTGTAGTGGTGTATATGGATGACATCCTCATATACAGCAAGACTTGGGCAGAACACTTGCAGCATATTCAGTAGGTTCTGCACACCCTGCAGCAGCACAAACTATATGAAAACATGGAAAAATTATCCTTTAGCATGGATACGGTCCATTACTTAGGATACATCATTGATCGACATGGTGTGCATGTGGATCCATCCAAGATCCAGGTCATCCATGATTGTCCAGCCCCAACCACACTCACTGAACTTCAAAGATTCTTGGGCCTCACCAATTTCTATCGCAGGTTCGTGTTGGGATTCTCTCATATCACATGGGCCCTCAGCCAAGTAACCAGGGGTGGCGGTAAGGAAAACTTTGTGTGGGGCCTATCCCAAAAACAAGCCTTCTATGACTTGAAGAATCATTTGTGCTCATCCCCAGTACTTTCATTACCAGACCTGCAACATCCCTTTGAAATCGAGACAGATGATTCAAACTATGTTGTGGACGTCGTTCTCACTCAACACGGCCACCCCATAGCATATCATAGTGAGACACTATCAGATGTTGTATGTAAGTAACCTAATTACAAAAAAAAATGTACTCCATTGTGCAATCCTACCTCTAGTAGAGACATTACATTTTTTGGAACGAGATAGTCATCCACATTGATCACAAGCCAACTACAGTTCATGCAGACCCAAGGAAAATTGTAGAATGACTGCCATCAGAAGTGGTCCACATACTTACAATAGTTCCACCTCAACATCAAGTATAAAACAGGAAGTACTAACTGAGTTGTTGATTTCTTCAACTGACCTCCAATCATGGCACTCACCATGGTGCTAGACTCTTGCGGCCACGAGACCTCTGGATGGCCCCACCTCTACAAGACAGACCCTGACTTCTCCAACACCTACCAAATGTTGGGCGCCAACTCAGTGGTCGCTAATTTCCATCTTCAAGATGGGTTTTTGTGTCGTCTGGGCCATCTCTGTGTTCCATCAAGTTAGTGTGTGAATCTGATTTGGGAAGCTCACTACATTCAAGTGGCAAGACACTTTGGCGTCGAAAAGACAGTGGTAGTGTTGCAAAAACATTTCTACTGGCCGAAACTTCAACAGGATGTCGGAAAGTATATCAAGTCCTACACCGCTTGCGTTATTTCCAAAATGACCACTAAGAAATAGGGCTTGTACACCCCTCTTCCTAGTCCTGACAGGCCATGGGAATCCATCTCAATGGACTGCATGTCATGCCTTCCATCCACCAAGAGGGGAAATGACTTTGTTTTTGTGGTTATTGATTTCTTTTCCAAGATGGTGATTCTAGCAGCCTACAAGAATAACATCACAACATAAGCCACTACCAAGCTCTTCTTTGAACTAGTATGGGTACATTTTGGGATCCCACAAACCATTATCTCAGACTATGACAGTCGGTTCCTCAGCACATTTTGGTCGAGCCTCTGGTCACTGTTGGATACCAAGCTCACCAAATCCACTGCCTTCCACCCCCATACAGATGGCCAAACTGAGGTCGCCAATCGGATGATCATACATATCCTTCGCATGTACAATTCAAAACACCCCCACACATGGGATGAGATTCTTCCTTATGTCCAACATAGCTACAACCGAGCCCTGCATAGCTCAACTGGCCACAGCCCCTTTCAGGTGGGGTTGGGATTCCAACCATTGGGCCCCATGGATGTTGCACTACCCCTCGTGACCACCTCGACCGAATCATCCCCTGCTCCACCAAAAGCTGACAAAGCCACCCGTTTCATTGATCAGATCTAGCACATCTGCCAACAGGTTCAAGATATTCTACAGAAGTCTAATTCCAAGTACAAGCAGTGCCATGATCAACATCGGGTGCCACATAAGTTTCAAGTGGGAGACAAATTTTGGTTTCACTTGCATAAATAACACCTTACAGGGCCCCATCAGAATCTTTTCCCACTATGTTATGGGTCGTACACCATCACCAAGGTTGTGGGTGACAATGCTTTTGAGCTCAACATCCCCCCTTTCCTTGGCCTGCACCCAGTCTTCAATGTGGCTCTCCTTCAGCCATATTTCCCACCATTATTGGACACCTCAGAGATAGCAGAGAAATTGACACCAACATAGCTCAAACTTGACTGCATGTAATGGTAATCCAGTGATCAGATTGTGGACACATAGATCAAGGGCACTCGACAGCAAAGGATCCATCTTTATCGAGTCGTCAAAGTAGGGTAGCTCATGCACCAAGGCAAGTGGCTCACTTGGGACCAAATTCAGAAGAAATTTCCTCATCTGATGGGGGAACTCAATGCCAATGCAATGGAGACCATTTCTTCCTAAGGAGGATATCGATGGCCACCCGCCTTTTCCAACTCGCTCAAAACAATTTTCTCGCAATTTTGGCAATTTACTATTTTTAGTAGTTTTTAACTTCCGAGGCCATTTTAAGGGCATAAATGAAGGTTTTTTGGAATTGAGCTTCTCAATGATGACCAGTGGATTTGATTGAAGCCCCAAAATGAATCTCCTCGAAGATACATTTCCATCGAGATATTGTGCGCCTAAAACGGAGATCATATGCAAAAGTTACGACCCCGGGAAGTTGATCTACTAACTTACCTAAACGGGGCCCACATGACTTTTGGTGCTTCATCTACTAGGGTTAGGTTTTTGGATGTCTAGGGTCTTCAACATTCTTGTTTATTGTAAAGATTCCTTCAAAGCCTCATTGTAATGATCTTATTGCGAATGAGTGCAACCGTCACAACTCTTCTTAGAGATAAGCCGACACCATTCCAGCAAGTTTGTTTTTTACTGCATTTTACAGTTTCATCTTATTTCCTTATTGAATAGAAAACCAGTTTTATTGTATCTTTGTTATTCAGTGTTAAGCATATTTTATTATTTTTTATTCATTTCACTATGCTCATAAAATCTAGATCAGTGGTATCAGAGCGGTCTGCTCCTTGTCGTCTTAATGCATGTCCCCAACGAGGTCAGGGTACAAAGAATTGGGTCTCAAGATTGTTTCTCTTGAGGACAAAAGCTCTCGCACACCCAAGTGACCTCTCATGGCAGGAGAAAATAAAAATTATGGGACAGGAGATCCTCTCAAAATGTTGCTTGAGGAATCCATCACCCAAGAGAGGAACGAGATGATGGATAGTTTCACACAAATCCTTCGGCGGCTACCAACAGGTGACGCATCTTCCTCGAGCAGAGGCATCGCCTCCTTCAATGTACAAATCACATTTGATATTCCTATATTTGAAGGTCAGATAGATGCATATGTTGTAGACAAGTGGTTGAATCTACTAGAAGGGTATTTTTCTGATCTAGATTTATGTAGGAACACAATGAAATATAGAAATACACATAAACGCAGAGGTGCAACGGAAATAAGACTTCATTTCATTAATAACAAATGACTGAAATATGCTTACAGACAAAATGGAAATAAACTAGCTAGGGCGCTGGTAGCTTATCTCTGAGAAGAGATGTGGAAGCTACTGGCCTCTGAACTGTGTTACAATGAGGCTTGAAGGCCTATTATTATTGAGAAACAATGGAAAACCCTAAACATCCAAAAACCTAACCTTAGGAGATGAAACGCCAACACTATGGGCCCCGTTTGGGTAAGTTGGTACATCAACTTCCCGAGGACGTAACTTTGGCATACGATCTTTGTTTGACGCATTCCATACCTCGTTAGAAATATCTATCCGAGTACTACAACTTTTGGGTGAGAAACATGATTTATGATCCATGTTGCTCCCCATTTTCCCAAAAAACATCGTTTAGGGCCTCAAAACGGCTCCAGAAGTTCAGGACCCGAAAAAACTGCTAAAAATAGTAAATTGTGCGGAAACTGAAAAACTGAAATAAGCAATGGTGGGGGTCCAAGTGGAATAGGTGGGTGGCCACCAATATCCACCTATATCATTCCTCCCCCCTTAAGAAGCAATGGTCCCCATTGCGTTGAGTTCCACCATGAGATGAGGAAACTTTTGTTGAACTTGGTCCCTGGTGAGCCACTTGCCTTGGTGAAGGAGTTGGCCTGCTTTGACGACTTGATATAGCAGTATCCTTTGTTTTTGGGTGTGATTGATTTGTGTATCCATGATCTGATTAGTTCTAGCTTGTTCCATGCAGTCTAGATTTAACTCTGTTGGTGTGAATTGTTCTTCCATGTCGGATGTGTCTAGTAGAGGTGGAAAGTAGGGCCGAAGGCGGTCCACATTGAACACTGGGTGAAAACCAAGGAATGGTGGAATGCTGAGCTCAAAGGAATTTTCCCCTACAGCCTTGGTGAGGGTGTACGGCCCATATCGGAGCAGATGAAGCTTGCGGTGGGGTCCAGCGAGGCGCTCCTTTTGCAAATGCAGCCACACTTTGTCGCCCACCTGGAAGTTGTGTGGCACCCGATGTTGATTATGTTGTTGCTTGTACTTAGCATTGGCTCTATCCAAGACGTCATGAACCTGTTGGCGGATGTGTTGAATGTGCTCAATGAAGTTGTTTGCCTTGTCAACCTCAGACTGGACATGAGCTGAATCTTCCTGAGTAGCCACAAATGGCATGGCTATGTCAATGGGACATAGTGGCTGGAATCCCAAGCCCACTTGAAAGGGGTTTTGGTTGGTTGAGCTATGGAGAGCCCAGTTGTAGCTATGTTGTACATAGGGGAGGCTCTCATCCCATGTGCATGGATGCTTTGAATTGTACATGCGCAGAATGTGTACGATCATCCGGTTGATGACCTCTGTCTGGCCATCAATTTGCGGATGGAAAGCTATGGACTTGGTGAGCTTGGTGTCCAACATCGACCAGAGGCTGGACCAAAATGTACTGAGGAACCTACTATCCTGATCTGAGATGATAGACTATGGGATCCCAAAGTGTACCCACACTCGTTCAAAGAAGAGTTTAGCAGTGGCTTCTGCTGTGATATTCTTCTTGTAGGCCATCATAATGGACATCTTCGAGAATCGGTCGACAACCACAAAAACACAGTCATTTCCATGCTTAGTAGAAGGAAGGCCTGACATGTAATCCATAAAGATCGATTCCCAAGTTCGACTAGGGGTAGAAAGCGGAGTATAGAGGCCTTGCTTCTTGATGGTCGGTTTAGCAATGGCGCAAGCAGTGCAGGACTTGATGTACTTCCCAACATCTTGTCGAAGGTTCAGCCAATAGAAATACTTTTGCAGTACTGCCATGGTTTTCTCAACCCCGAAATGCCCAGCGACCCGACTGTAGTGTGCCTCCCAAATCATCTTGGCACGCTCACTTGAAGGAACACAAAGGTGTCCCAAGTGACAAAGCAGGGCATCTTGGAGGTGGAAATTGGGAA
>ML790238.1:117703-158335 GCA_009831015.1 Picea engelmannii
GGTTAGCGCCATGATGGGTGGTCGACTGAGGTAGTCTGCAACATTATTGGTGCTACCTTTTTTGTACTTAATGTTCAAATGAAATTGTTGCAGGTATGTGGACCACTTCTGATGGCGATCGTTCTGCAACTTCCCTTGTGTCTATATGAACTGCAGGGGTCGGTGGTCTGTGTGGATGATCATTTCCTTTCCCAAAATGTAATGCTTCCATTGCCGACAAGCCTACACAATGGAATACATTTCTTTGTCATAAGTGGGATACTTTCGGACCGTGTCAGAAAGTGTCTCACTGTGATATGCCACTGGATGCCCATGTTGAGTAAGGACTGCCCCAATAGCATAGTCAGAGGCATCTGTCTTGATCTCAAGTGGTTGTTGCAAGTCTGGTAATGTGAGCACTGGTGCAGAGTAGAGGCGATGCTTCAACTCCCCGAATGCCTTCTGTTGAGATTCAGACCAAAAGAATTTTGCTTTAGCTCCTCCCTTGGTGACTTGACTCAAGGGCCAAGTGATATGAGAGAGTCCCAACACAAACCTGCGATAGAAATTGGCAAGACCTAAAAAGCTACGGAGCTCTGTTAGGGTGGTTGGGGTTGGCCAATATCGAATGACTTGGATATTTGTTGGATCCACATGCACCCCCCACTCATCAATAATGTATCCCAGATATTGAACCTGGGTCATGCCAAAAGTGCATTTCTCCAAATTGGCACACAATTTGTGTTGCCGTAGTGTTTGGAGGACCTATCGGATGTGGTGGAGGTGCTCTTCCCAAGTCTAGCTGAAGATCAGAATGTCATTCAAGTACACCACTACAAATGAGTTGGTGAATGGCCACAGGATGTCGTCAATTAACCTCATGAAGGTTGCAGGGGCATTCGTCAACCTGAAAGGCATGACCAACCATTCGAAAAGGCCCTCCTTGGATTTGAATGAAGTCTTCCACACATCAGAGGGTTCGATTGGTACCTGGTGATACCCAGACTTCAAGTCGATCTTGCTGAAATATTTCGCCCCCTTGAGTTGGTCTAGAAGGTCATCAATCTGTGGGATCAGGTACCTATTCTAGACAGTGATCTTGTTCAATGCCTGATAGTCAATGCAAAGTCTCCAAGTCCCATCCTTCTTCTGCACCAACACGATAGGGCTCCCACAGGGTGATGAACTCGGCCAGATGTGACCTTTCTGCAACAGCTCCTAAATTTTCCTCTTGATTTCATCATTCTCCAGAACAGAGCGTCGATAGATGGGTCCATTGGGAAGTGGCGCACCTGGGGTCATATCGATGGGGTGCTTGACCTGGCAGTGTAGAGGCACCCCTGTGGGGGAGGTGAAGATGTCCTCGTACTCCTCCGTGACCTTATCCATCTGTTGTTTTCGTGCAGAGGGGCCCTGTTTGGAGGTCATGGCCACAATCTTCCTCTTTCCTTGAGGGCAGATCATCAGGAAAAAAAATTTCCTGGTTTTGGAAATGAGCTTACTGCATTGTTTTGCAGTAACCAAAGAGATGGTGGTAGGCGGTGTTATCTCTGGTATCCTGTACATCTTATTGCCCAAAGTGATAATAACATCACGAGGCCTGGACTCATACACGACATGTCGCTTCCACAAGTATGGTTGGCCTAATAATACATCAGAAACATCAAGAGGAGCAATGTCACATAATACCTCATCCGTGAAGGGATTGATGATGTAGGGAAGGTGACATTGTTGATTGACATGGAGGTCTCGTCCTTGGTGCAACCACCTGATGGTGTATGGTTGTGGGTGTGTTGTGGTCGGCAAGCCTAGCCGCTTCATGACCTCTACCGAGATGAGGTTCTTCTGGCTCCCACTATCGTCAAATGAAATGCAACGGGGAACCCTTTACCCACATCTTGGAATGGAAGAGACGCTCTGCCTCCTCTGGATCTTCTGGTTCCTCCTTCTGTATCTTCATGGTGGAAATGGTGGCGTTGGTCTCTGCATCGATAATCTGCTTCCCCCTGTCATTCCCCTTGTCAGGTTCTGATTCAGAGTCAGAGCATTCATCCGATTCAAAATCCTTCAACTCAGCTACCAATGACTACTTGGCCCAACACTCACTTGTGTTGTGAGTGGAGCTCTTATGGAACTCACACCACTTCCCCGTGTCCTTTTTTGGCTTCGTGGTGTTGTTCTTTGCTTGTGGCTTTGGCGGGTTGTCCTGGGCTGCACCGCCTTGGCTTGGTCCTTTGTTCTGTGGTTTGGGGGTACCTTTCCCTTGCTTCTGATTTGCAGACCCAAAGTCTCGCTTCTTCTGTTTGAACTTCTGCTCAATCTTGGCAGCATATCGGTATGACACACCAAGTGAGGAGATGTCGAGGAACTCCATTTCCTCTTGAATGTATCTATGCCGACAATTGTGGTACTTTAACACCAAATGTTTCTCTAAATATTTGATACCCAACTTTGTGCGTAGGGTATGAAACAGATTCGTCATCTCATGCACATATTGGTCCCTTTGTTGCCGCAGCATAGTCCATTGTATGTATTTGTCCTCATATCTCCCCACGGGATAATATTGTTCCTTGATGGCGTCTCAGAAATAATTCCAAGTGGGTGCAGCCGAGAACAGAGAGGGTTCTCCCTCACCCTGTTGCTCCGAGTAGGTTTCCCACCAGTCCTTGACATGGGGTGCGGCTTTGAGGAGTGCGAAAATAATCTTTTCTCGGTCGAAAAAGTCATGAACCGAGAAATATCCCTCTAATAGATTCAACCATCCATCTATGACATCTGCATCTATTTGTCCCTCAAATATGGGAATGTAAAAGTTTACTTGTACCTTAAATGGAGTGGCGCCTCTAGAGTGGCTGTTGGATGTCGATGCGTCGCTAGTGGGAATCCGTTGAAGAATCTGGGCAAAGTTGTCCATCATCACGTTCCTTTGTTTCTCGAGGGCCTCCTCGAGCAACATTTTGATAGGATCTCCTGCTCCCTCATCTTTCTTTTCTTCCCCCATGGGCGGTCGTCGAGGTTTCTGAGGTTGATCTTGCAAAGGTTCAACCAGATCGAGCCCTAACTCCCTATACCCCGACCTCGTTGGGGACATGCAAAGAAGGATCAAGAATGAGCAGACCGCTCTGATACCACTAATTTGGATTTATGTAGGAACACAATGAAATACATAAATACACATAAACGCAGAGATGCAGCGGAAATAAGACTTCATTTCATTAATAACAAATGACTGAAATATGCTTATAGACAGAATGGAAATAAACTAGCTAGGGCACTGGTAGCTTATCTCTGAGAAGAGATGTGGCGGCTACTAGCCTCTGAACTATGTTACAATGAGGCTCGAAGGCCTATTATTATTGAGAAACAATGGAAAACCTTAAACATCCAAAAACCTAACCCTTGGAGATGAAACGCCAAGACTATGGGCCCTGTTTGGGTAAGTTGGTACATCAACTTCACGGGGACGTAACTTTGGCATACGATCTCTATTTGACGCGTTCCATACCTTGTTAGAAATATCTATCCGAGGACTACAAATTTTGGGTGAGAAACATGATCTATGATCCATGTTGCTCCCCATTTTCCCAAACAACATCATTTAGGGCCTCAAAATGGCTCCGGAAGTTCAGGACCCGAAAAACTGCTAAAAATAGTAAACTGTGTGGAAACTGAAAAACTAAAAGAAGCAATGGTGGGGGTCCAAGTGGAATAGGTGGGTGGCCACCAATATCCACCTGGATCATTTTCTATACATAACGTTTCGAATAGAGAATTGATTACTTTTGCACTCCTCAAAGTCGTTCCCCATGTCAAAGATTGGTGGGAAAATTTCTGTGAGCAAAAGGAAATAGAGGAACCCTCATCATTTAGAGTTTTGGCCACCTGGGAATCCTTTATGGATGCTATTAAGGAAAAATACTACCCTGTCAAAACTTATGATGACTTGTATACCAATGGACCACACTGTGGCAAGAAAGAGACCAAGTAGTCCAAATTTCACAAATATCTTCCATATCTTGTGCATCAAGATGGGTATCAAATATTCAAAGTGACATATGGTTCTCAAGTATCGCGGTTCTCTACATATATACATCCAAACCAAAATGGAATTTTTTCACATCTCGTCCTTGGGCGCGACCTACCGATATGTCGTCAAAATCGAGCAGAATCTCAAACAAAATACGCAGCAATTTGGGCCCGGGAACCCCTCACAGAAAAAGACAAGAAGGGGTGGCCCCAACCAATAGAACAAAGGATAGAGAAAATATGAACAATATCAGGACAACCAGTCCAAGCCACAATAAAACAAGGACACCGGAAAGACAAAGAAATATACCAGAAAGTGGTGCGACTTCCATAAGATCCCTTGGCATAACATTGTTGATTGTCGCTCAAAGCAGTCGTTGGTGGCTGAAGTAAAAGCCTATGAATCAGATGCAGGTTCTGACTCTGATTCAAAACCAAAAAGGGGAATATGGATCATTGACATGGAACCTAGTGCCACCGTTGCTACCACCAATCTCCAGCTTGGTGAACCAGACGAGCCAAAAGAAGGCAAGTGCCCCTTCCATTCATAGATGTGGGTAAAAGGCACCCCGATGCACTTCATCATTGATAGCAGTAGCCAGAAGAACCTCATCTCAGTAGAGGTCGTAAAGTGACTGGCCCTATCGACAATGTCGCACCCAAAACCCTGCACCATTGGATGGCTCCATCAAAGAAGCGATCTTCGTGTCAGCCAACAGTGACAATTTTCGTACGGCATCAAGCCCTTCAAAGATGAGGTATTGTGTGATGTTTCTCCTCTCGAAGTTTGTAATGTTATTTTGGGCCAAAGTTATTTATGTAAACGTCATGTTGTATATGATTCTAGGCCTCATAGTGTTATTATTACTTTGAACAAAAAATTGTACAGGATACCCGAGGTTGTCCCTCCTAGTGTTATTTCCTTGATCTCTGTCAAGAAATGAAGGAAGGTAATCTCTCAGGCTGGGAAATTTGTCTTTTTCATGATTCGTTCTCATAGTGAACAAAATATCGCAGCCACATCCAGAGCCTCCGCAGTCGATATCTCCACACAACAGAAGAAAATGGATAAGGTCATGGAAGAATACTCAGATATCTTATCCTCTCCTACCGGGGTACCTCTACACTGTCAGGTCAAGAATCCCATTGATCTGACCCCAGGCGCACCGCTACCCAATGGGCCAGTCTACCGTCGCTCTCTCTTATAAAATAAGGAGAACAAGAGGCAGATCCAAGAACTCCTCCACAAGGGGCACATACATCCCATATCATCGCCTTGTGGGAGCCCAATCATGTTGGTGCAAAACAAAGACGAGACCTGACGACTCTGCATTTATTATCGGGCCCTGAATGAAATCACAGTCTGAAACCAATACCGGATTCCCCGAATCAATGACCTCCTTGATCACCTCATGGGGGACAAATAATTTAGTAAGATTGATCTGAATTCTAGCTACCACCAGATCCCAATAGAACAGACAGATGTATGGAAGACCGCTTTCAAGTCAAAAGAAGGTCTTTTTGAATGGTTGGTCATGCCCTTTGGTTTGACAAATGATCCATAAATTTTTTTATGAGGATGATGGACGATATCCTACAAAATTTCACCAATACTTTTGTAGTGGTGTATCTAGATGAAATCCTCATCTACAACAAGACTTGGGTGGAACACTTGCAGCATATTCAGCAGGTTCTGCACACCCTGTGACAGCACAAACTATATCCAAACTTGGAAAAATGATCCTTCGACACGGACAAGGTACATTACTTAGGCTACATCTTTGATCGGCATGGTGTGCATGTGTATCCAACCAACATCCAGGTCATCTATGATTGGCCAGCCCCAACCACATTCACTGAACTTCGGAGCTTATTGGGCCTCACCAATTTCTATCGCAGGTTCGTGTTGGGGTTCTCTCATATTGCATGGGCCTTCACCCAAGTAACTAGGGGTGGAGGTAAGGAAAAATTTGTGTGGGGCATGTCCCAACAGCAAGCCTTCGATGACTTGAAGAAGAATTTGTGATCATCCCCAGTAATTTCATTACCAGACCTGCAACATCCCTTTGAGATAGAGACAGATGCTTCAGACTATATTGTGGGCATTTTTCTCACTCAACGCGATCACCCCATGGCATATCATAGTGAGACATTATCAGATGTTTTCCATAAGTACCCTAATTATGACAAAGAAATGTACTCCATTGTGAAATCATGCCGCCAGTGTATAAATAACATTCTTGGGAAGGAGAAGGTCATCCACAATGATCATAAGCCACTACAGTTCATGCAAACCCAAGGAAAATTGCAGAATGACTGCCATCATAAGTGGTCCACGTACTTACAATAGTTCCACCTCAAAATCAAGTATAAAACAGAAAGTACCAACTGAGTTTATGATTTCCTCATCTGACCTCCAGTCGTGGCACTCAACATGGTGCTAGACTCTTGCAGCCACAAGACTTTTGGATGGCCCCACCTCTACAATACAGACCTTGACTTCTCCACCACCTACCAAATGTTGGGCACCAACTCAGTGGTCGCTAATTTCCATATTCAAGATGGGTTTTTGTGTCGTCTAGGCCATCTCTGTGTTCCATCAAGTGAGTGCATGAATCTGATTTGGGAATCTCACTAGCATTGGGTGGCAGGAGACTTTGGCATCGAAAAGACAGTGGTTGTGATGCAGAAACATTTTTACTGGTCGAAACTTCAATAGGATGTCGAAAAGTATATCAGGTCCTGCACCGCCTGCGCTATTGCCAAACCGACCACTAAGAAATAAGGCATTTACACCCATATGCCTACTTCTGACAGGCTGTGGGAATCCATCTCAATGGACTGCATGTTGTGCCTCCCATCCACCAAGAGGGGAAATGAATTTGTTTTTGTGGTTGTTGATCGCTTTTCCAAGATGGCGATTCTAGCCGCCTACAAGAAGAACATCACAGCAAAAGCCACTGCCAAGATCTTCTTTGAACAAGTATGGGTACATTTTGGGATACCACAAACCATTATCTCAGACCGTGACATTTGGTTCCTCAGCACATTCTGGTCAATCCTCTCGTCACTGTTGGATACCAATCTCACCAAATCCATTGCCTTCCACCCCCAGACAGATGGCCAAACTGAGGTCGTCAATCGTATGATCATACATATCATACACATGTATAATTCAAAACACTCCCACACATGGGATGAGAGTCTTCCCTATGTCCATCATAGCTACAACCGAGCCCTGCATAGCTCAACTGGCCATAACCCCTTTGAGGTGGGGTTGGGATTCCAATTAGTGGGCCCCATGGATGTTGCACTACCCCTAGTGACCACCTCGACTAACTTGTCCCCTACTCCACCAGAAGTTAACAAAGCCACACGGTTCATTGAGTGGATCAAGCACATCTTCCAACAGGTTTAAGATATTCTATAGAAGTCTAATTCCAAGTACAAGTAGTGCCATGATCAACATCGGGTGCCACATAAGTTTCAAGTGGGAGACAAAGTTTGGTTGAACTTGAAGAAATAACACTTTAGAGGGCCCCATCGGAAGATTTTCCCACTCTGTTATGGGTCGTACACCATCACCAAGGTTGTGGGTGACAATTCTTTTGAGATCAACACTCCCCCTTTCCTTTTCCTCCACACAGTCTTCAAAATGGCTCTCCTTTAGCCATATTTCCCACAATTATTGTACACCTCAGAGATACCAAAGCAGTTGACACCAACAGAGCTCAAACCTGACTGCATGCAAGAGGCATCCAGTGATCATATTGTGGACACACATATCAAGGGTACTCGACAACAAAGGATCCAACTTTATCGAGTTGTCAAAGCAGGTCAGCTCCTGCACCAAGGCAAGTGGCTCACCTCGGGAAAAATTCAGCAAAAATTTCCTCATCTGATGGGGGAAATCAATGCAATGGAGACAATTTATTCCTAAGGAGAGAGGATTGATCCAGGTGCATATCTCTGGCCACCTACCTTTTCCAACTCACTCAAAACAGTTTTCTGGCAATTTTGGCGATTTACTATTTTTAGCAGTTTTTAACTTCCAAGGCCATTTTGAGGGCCTAAATGAAGGTTTTTCGGGATCAAGTTTCTAAATGATATCCAAAGGCCCTGATTGAGCCCCCAAAATGAATCTCCTCAACAATACATTTCCAATGGGCTATTGTGCGCCTAAAATGGATATCGTATGCAAAAGTTACGACCCCAGGAAGTTGATGTACTAACTTACCCAAACGGGGGCCACATGAATTTTGGCGCTTCATCTCCTAGGGTTAGGTTTTTGGATGTCTAGGGTTTTTGACATTCCTTTTTATTGTAAAAATTACTTTAGATCCTCATTGTAATGATATTCCTGCGAATGAGCGCAGTCGTCACATCTCTTCTCAGAGATAAGCCTCCACCATTCCAACAAGCTTGTTTTCCGCTGCATTTTACAATTTCATCTTATTTCCTTATTGAATAGAAAACTAGTTTTATTGTATCTCTATTATTCTGTGTTAAGCATATTTTAATAATTTGTATTCATTTATTTCTTCTCATAAACTCTGGATTAGTGGTATCAGAGTTGTCTGCTCCTTGTCGTCTTAATTCATGTCCCCAACGAGGTCAAGGTACAAAGAATTGGGTCTCGAGCTTATTTCTCTTGCGGAAAAAATATGTCACACGCCCAAGCGACCTCTCATTGTGGGAGAAAATAAATATGATGGGACATGAGATCCTTTCAAAATGTTTCTTGAATAATCCCTCATGCAACAGAGGAACACGATGATGGATAGTTTCACACAAATCCTTCGGTGGCTACCAACATGCAATGCATCTTCCTCGAATGGAGGCGTTTCCCCCTTCAAGGTACAAATCAAATTTGTTATTCCTATATTTTTGTTATTGGATAAATCAGTGAATGCAGACATAAACTAATCTCGCTAGATCCACCTGGATCTAGAACAAAACAAGACAGGACATGATGCTTTCCCTAAGTTGCAATCATTGAGTTTACTACCAAAGAAAGAATGGATGACATACTTTTAGATATCGCTTCCTTATGTCTATGTTGTCCCTGCTTCGCTCCAGTGCTCTTGTGAGATCAAATCTACAATGACACAAACCAACCAAAGTGAAAGCAACAATAGTAGATTCAATGAAAACTTAAACATGTGATCAAGGAGTCATGTAATAAAATGCTAATGATTTTATGGGAAAGAAACATGTCACCATATTATATTAAGTAAAAGTGGAAGATACAACCAAACTACCTTGATTTTGCAAGTTCCCTTTCAGTGGTCCTTTGTTCCAACACACACATACACTTGCTCCAAATTTGAATGAAGATGGTCCACAAAAGCTTGATGGACAAATGGAGACCTCAAGCATTAGTTGCAACAGGATCCTTCACACAGTCTTCAACCTATTCTTTCAACAATTCTTTGCTCAATATTGCTTAACCCTTTCCATGAGAAACCTATCATTATATAGGAGAAGCAGAATTTGTTAAAGAGATGAGGATGATCCCACCAAATTAGATAATCCAGTAGGATCACAATAATACGGATGCCACCTCACATTCTAGAAGATCCTCCTTCTAGAACCTTCGTGAACATCTTTCTTCTTTTAGATTTCAAACGTCGTCGCACCCTGCCTATATAGTAGCCTATGGAAACCTCGCGAGCCAGGTATAGAGCAGCCTATGGAAATCAAGGATTTTCGCATTGTGTTCTACTGTCAGCCTATGGCGTCATTCTAAAAACATTCCTTGTAGAGAATGAAATCAGTCATTTTCCTCGTGTAAAAGATTCTTTTGAGAGCCTGAACACATGCTTGTAGAATCATCATCGGGGTGACCAAAATAATGTGTAACAGAATGCCCCCCAAAGTATAAGGTTGGAACTTGTGACAGCTGAAATACTTTGTAAAATGCGTGTGTGTGTGTCGGGAATAAGGAGCGCACCAATCGGGAACCTGCAAACAATCAAGCATCTGCACAATATTATACCATTTCTGAGGTAGGCATTCACATGCTCAGACTACAAATTATTTAAGTCATAAATGTAATTCATGGCCACCAATCATACACTATGGATCCATGTCATCAAGATGATACATAGACACCAATAATACATTGTGGATCTATGTGTTAACAAACTTGAAATCCAAACATAGCCACGAGACATACAAAGTGGATCTATGTGTCAATACAAATCATAAATACTCCATCGCAACCTGGACCAAAATGATGAGATCATCCAGGGTCTTCAATCCTGTCATCTGTAAGTACGAATCTAACCATGCGATTACAGGTGTTGAAGTCGAACATGGTAGAAACCACTTGATTACCAGACAATGATGAAAACCGTTAACAAGTGTGAGGGAAATCACCATTGATGTCAATGACTCCCAAGGTACATCAGTACAATCCATCGAATGCGAATAAATGAGCTGAAGTCGAACAATCGATAGAATCTCTCGATCATGGACCATTGATGTGAATTCACTGTTGAAAGCGAAGAAACCTGCCATTGAGGCATGCAGGCTCTAAGGTACTAAATGATTTTTAAGTCTTGTTCCTGGATAATGAGTTGAATTCGATAGGCAAAAACTCATCACAGGAGGGCCTTGATGTATCCCCCATCAATGAAATGAAATAAGTAACATATTTAGGTTAGATCAAAGTATGACAATGATTTGAAACTAACACGGGGAAGGCCGACATAGTAGGAATTGACAATTGCAGATGGTCGACTCGAAAGAGAGCTTGTTTGGACTTCTATTGAACATATGAATGACACGGCAATGGTCTTGGCAGAATTGACTCAAAGAAGACCCAAGATATGAACTTGCAGAAAGTCAGATGAGAGACAAATGGATTTCCCAACCCGGATTCAAATGATGAAGGGGGGTGTCATGTTCAAGAGCGACTATTACTGCCACTAACACAAATACAAAGATACGTTTCTTTCCCAAATTTTCCCCCACCATTTCTGGCGAGTACCTCTTTATTTTTACGCAAGCTTGAGGAGGATAACATATGCTTGGTTATATAAGCTCATCCTTTGGATGAGTTCCTCGAAGTATGATTTAACGAACCCTAATAAGGAGTGGTTCGGTCCCATATGGGTCTTTCGATATTTTTTTAACGAGTCCAAAGATAGAAAACTCGGGGGTTTTTCATGTTTATAGAGTCTGAAAAACACTTAAAGAGAACTCTCTCAGTTCATTTTTTGTAAATTAGTTTGATAAGACCGAAAAAGTGATAAAATATCACCCATCGAATGTTTTTTTCAAATACTTTTATGAGCATGAAAAGAACAAGGTCGCTCAGAAATATTTTCGTTTTTAAGGAGCATGAAAAGAGCTTAAAGGATACTCCATGAGTTTATCTTTTCATATTACCATGATGAGTATGAAAAGATGACAAAAGTATACTCAGTTGTGTTCTCATCGATTTTCAAGCACGAGAACGAACAAAGACTAGGCTCGAGGTTTTTCTGAAAAACCCTAAAAATTATATGTACATGTGACAAACAAACAAAAACAATCACAAAAAATATCCATATTTCATTATTCAGGATCCCAGTTCTTCCTTATGCAAGAAAAAAAAATACTCATGAGACCATTAGACCTTTAGGTTTTGATAAAAATGCATTTAAATAATATATAATAATAATAGAAAAAGAAAAAAGTGAAATAAATAGGGGTAAAAACTCTTTTTACTATTTCATTTGCATTCTGCCCAAAACTTGCCTAGAAACCTTGGTTTTACCGCAGACTTCGGCTATCGATTGCAAGAGGCACGAGTGACCATTCAGCGAATGGATTTCGTCAAAATGGAAATCTCTTCATCCTCTTTCTTTTCATCGAATTAAATTTCATTTTTATCGGTTTATAATGGCTTTTTGAGTTAAATTTTTGGCCGGTAGGCACGCGCTGGGGCCACCGCAGGTGACCAGTATTGGGACCTGCGAAAATCAATGATTTTCGTAGGCACCCTTTGGCTCACCTACAGAAACCCTGCATTGTGTTAAAGCTCTGCCTGTGGCGGCCAAAAACCCTAAAATCTTTACATGCGTTTAGCCAATAGAAATTTTTCGAAGCAGCAATAAGGATGCTAACTTCCCTTTATTGTCCCAATGTAGGCATTTGATCATCAAAATGATAGAATGGAGGGAGAGGGAGCATGAATATGATGACCATGATGCCTTGAATTACCCAGGCACTGTGAATGCCCTATGGCAATGAAAATTACTGAAATTCTTTAAAATCCATGGCATGAGGGCCCAACTGAGGCTACTAGAGTATCTAGTCCACATGTGGGATGTGGACCAACAGGTGTTTCATGTGGGTGCCCACGTACTATCATTAGATATCGAGTATATATATTTATTGACAGGGTTATCTCATCACAGGTCTCATGTGACTTTGACAGGAGGTAGAGGTGGTGATCTACCAATGAGCGAGTATCTTCGTCAATACTGTGATCCTGGGGAAGAGAGACGTAAAGGCAAAGTTTCCATTAGGTGTGTCCAGGATTTACCCCTCCGGACTATTCTTTTTACCAGTTCATGTATGGCGGGTAGTGCATCTCCTCACATGGCCCTCCAAAGCTATTTTCAATATGTCGTGGAGTGCATGGAACCTAGGGTGTTCAACTAGAGCAACGGAGTCCTTCGCAGCATGAAGACACAGCTAAAAAAATGAAAGAAGGGAGACTTGAAACAATTTGGGTATGGATCTGTAATAGTGTATTTATTCATGGAGAGGGTCCCCCATTTACTTTTACTTGTAGAGTGGGGTATATTGTCCCCACGAGATCCAAGGATGAAGAGGTGGTGTGACCTCATGGCTTGGCATGTAGCGGGTCCCATCATTAAATACAATGACGCATTCTTTGACTGGTTGAGGCCTCAGATCATGATGGTGGATAATTATGCATATGTCAGGTTGGATTTCAGAGGTGGCCCTGACTTGGTTCTACCTGAGGGTTTTCAGTGGGGAAACTTAGGTAAGAAAAACAATTTTCCATTTTATAATGTTTTTGTAAATTTTAAAATATGAAATGTTTTTTATGCTTTCAATCCGATGACTACTCAAAATCTTCTGACAATGCAGATGTGGGGCCACACCGGCCTCCAGGTACATCCCCTATTTAGATATGAGGGGAAGAAGTTGTGGTAGCAAGATGGGATGTTGAAGAATATGAGGCAGACGAGAAGAACCTAGAGGGATTGACCGCAGATATCCCAGACATCTCCATCAATAAGATTACGAGACGTTATCAGCACCATGTTGTGGGCATTTCTGGTTCACTTAGTCGACTACTTCGTAGGGTAGCATGGGCAGTAGTGTGTTACCGTGAGCAGCATCCTTGATTCCATTTTGTAGAATCCATGGGCTTCATATTTTGATATTTTGGTCTTCGGACGAAAAACACTCTTTTTGTAAAACACTTTTTTCATTATATATATACATGAGGCTTCTACCAGATTACTTGCTTTAATGTGAATTGTGATTGGATTTACATGTGTCTCAAATGTTTGTCTAACACATAATTAGCTAATGCTTCTATTAATGTATTTATACATCTAGGAATATGTTGATATTCAATGTAATCGAAATAACGTTCCAAGAGGCGAATTCGTAGATATACCCGTAATAAAGTAGGATTTAGGATAGCATAGACATTACTTATTTGTAGTACCACTAAATGTGAATAAAGTCGTACAACCAGGTGACGGATTCCAATTGAAATAGCGTCGGTCAACAATTCAATGACTGCACTATATTCTACGATATTGTTAGTTGCATGACCGAGGAAAACACCATATAGACTGATTAACTCGTTCATAGGTGCATATATTTCCCAAGTAGTGGATGCTAAGTTTTGAGTACTACGACTAGCGCCATCATGGAAGCCAATGTGGGGTAGTGAAGACACTGAAATCTGGAAACCAAGCACAACGCAAGGTAAGCAGCTAGGGGTCGAAGAAAAATAACGAAAAATCACACACAAGTAGCACACAAAAGTATGATACAATAAAAATACAAGCACTCATGCAAAGATAACCTAAGCATAGTACTTCTTCAAGTAAAGCCCATTTTTGGGTTCACTCAAAGGAATGCCATCATAATCTACTAACTCATAGGCTCCCTTCTCCAACACTCGTTTGATGATATAAGGGTCGTGCCACATAGCCTCGAATTTTCTGGGCCCTATTAAATCACGATCTTGTTCATAGAGGAGAACTAGATCACCTTCGGAGAAAACATGCAGCTTGACATGCTTGTCTTATTGGGATTTTACGCGTTTCTTCTGGGTTTCAATAACCAAGGTGGCATCACGACGGGTTTCGTCTAATTGCATCAGATACAATAGACATTCTTCCTCGGTAGAGGTGTTTGGGAGAAGTTCAATGGCTAGCTTCAAATATGGGATCTCACATTCAATCGGAAGGACAGCTTTGATACCATACACCAACTGAAAAGGCGTAAATCTCGTGGCATACTTCACGGATGTCCGATAGGCCCATAATGATGAAAACAACATCGTGTGCCAACTTGTCTTGTGAATTCCTATTATCCGGCGAAGCATAGTGATAAGAAATTTGTTTATTGCTTCAACTTGGCCATTGGCCTATGGATAGTAGGGGGTTGATTTTTCATGCCGAAGACCCAACTTTTCGGTAAGATCGGACATCATGAAATTTTGAAAATGGCTACCGTGATTAGTGACGATAACTTGTGGGATTCCAAATCACGTGATGATATGATTGAATATGAATAGGGTTGCATTTTATCTGGTATTATCGAATGTAGCCATCGCCTCAGCCCATTTTGTGAAATAATCCATGGCTACGATGATGTATCCATGCCCCCCGTTCGACTGAGGGTTACATGTCATGAAATCAATGCCCCGTTTTGAAAAAGGTCCAACAGAAACTACAGGGTGTAAAGGAGTAGGATGAGATCTTATCTTGTTATTGTATGTTTGACAAGCATGACACTTATGGACAACAGTTATACAATATTTAAACAAAGAAGGCCAGAAGTACCCTTCTTGTAAGATCTTTTGGGCAGTGGCATACCCAGACAAATGACCACCACATGCTCCAGAGTGGTAGTCATTCAAATCTTTCGCTGCCTCATCGAAGGTGAGGTAGGGTTGGAAAATAGAGACAACACCACAGCGATAGAGAGTGTCACCGAGAATTATGTATTGACGGGCTTGATACCGTATGCGACAATGGTCTGTACTAGAGATGACAGGCCAAAAAGTTTGAGTCTGGAGATAAATGATAATATCTCCATACCAAGAGTCATTAGAACTGATCATAAAAAGGGATTCATCAGGTAAGGAATCCTCTGCCACATTTTATGTCTCAGTGGATGGAAGGTCACATATCAATTCGGAAAATACCAAAGATTTCTTAGACTTAGCGCGTTCAAACTCTAAGTCGAACTCGTGGATAATTACTATCCATTTGGAGTACTTGTCCCGTATAAATTGGCGTGTAAGGATATGTTTCATAGGGTTGCAATCAGAAATAACAGTGGTCTTGCATAGTAGGATATAGTGACAAAAACGTTGGACAGCTTGAACAGCTGCCAAGGCTAGTTTTTCCACATGTAGGTATTTAGCCTCGGTAGTCGTGAGACTCTGACTCAAATAATAAATTACATGTTCATCGTGTGAATCATCCTCTTGGACTAAAACCATGGCAATGGTAGAGTTCGAAGCGGCGAGGTAGAGGAAATAGTCTCGACTATAATCTAGTGGGAAAAGTAGTGGTGTTCATGTTAGGGAAAGTTTCAAAGCTTCAAAGGATTTGTTGGCAGTCTCGTCCCATACAAATTTGTAACCCTTCTTCAACAATCGAGTAAATCCTAGAGTTAACTCAGCGTAGTTGGGAATGAAGCGACGCAAAAAGTTTGCCTTCCCTTGCAAACTTTGGAGTTGGCATAATGTAGGAGGAGGAGGTAGATTAAGGATGGCCTCAACCTTCAAAGGATCCACCCTAATTCCATGAAGTGACACAATAAAACCTAGAAGTTGGCCAGAATCCACACAAAAAACACATTTGTGTGGGTTTAAACGTATACAATAGTAATGCCAGCGAAGAAAAATGGCTCGAAGATCGGTCGGGTGATCTTGGCGATGCATGGAATGGGTCGATAGATCATCGAGATATGGTTGTACGATGTGATTGATATCGTGAAAAGCATAAGACATGGCACGTTGAAAAGTCTCACCAGCGTTCTTCAAACTGAAAGGTAGTTTCTAGTAGGCGAAGGTACCCCAAGGACAAATGAAAGCAGTTTTGTGTTGATCTGCGGGTAAAATGTTAATCTGATTATAGCCGGAGAAACCATCCATTAAAGAGAATATTTTGTTTCTGGTGCAATTGTCGATGATCTGGTCAACGAAGGGGGTTGGAAAGTTTTCCTTGGGACAATCTTTATTAATGTCCCTATAATTGACGCATACATGGATCGTGCCTTGTTTTTTATTAACCAGAACTAGATTTGATACCTAATCAGTTAAAGCCATGGGATAGATAAAGCCAACCTTGAGAAGTTTTTCAACTTCGAGCTTGATAGCGGTAGCTTTACAAGGGTGGACCAAGTGGATTCTTTGTTGAACAGTTTTAGCGTCCGGGTAAGTCTTAATTTCATGCACAATGATATCGGGGTCAATACCTGACATCTCTTCGTAACTCCAAGCGAAAACGTCACGGAATTCCTGAAAAATAGATTTATAAGTGATGACTTTGTTATCGAAACAAGCAGCTCTGATGTGAACATTTTCAACAACTCTAGGTTTAATGGATATGTCAAGAGGAATGGTGGGTGAAATGTTACTCAGGTTCCCTTCATATAACACATCGTGTCTAGACTCGGGAACAAAGGAAATGACAACAATGGTCGATGGAGTCAAAATCCGTTGGTAACTCTCTAAGGTGTGTTGTTCTAGGAAGAGAATGGAACGATGATGCCCATCGTCCCATGGAGTGTCTTCCATGGACATAACTGACATGATCATCTCATCCGTAATAAAAATGAAATGAAATGGATCGGGAGATGAATCACCAAGAGAGGGAGTAGCAGGGGTTGTCGATTGAATGGCTTGATAAGAGAATTCAACCAGAGTTAAAGTCATTTGTTCATCATAGCGAAGATAATAACCAATATCGGGTACTATCCATGGGTCATAAGACTCGAGGGTTTCGCGAATGGAGGTGGAAATCATATTGATCGAGGCGACAAAAGGAGGTGGAACATCGGGTGGTGGGATTGGGAATGTACCCATCAAATTTGAATTTTTTAGTAGACCCACACCGACATTCTCATACCCAGGAGGTGTCTTCAAAATAAAGGGTACGTTTCTAGTACAGGAATCAAAGTTGAAAAAGGCCAGCTGGTCTACAATAATGACTTTTCCCTGGTGTGGAAAACGTACTACACGAAAAAGGGTAGACACAACTGTGTGCATGTAATCAATCCATCTACGGCCAAGTAAGAGGTTATAATCAAGAGGTGCATCAAAGACCTCAACTTCAACATTGACCGATTTTCCCTCCAACGTAATAGACAATGAGGGAAGTACACCATAGGGTTTAAAGCCAGAGCCATTGAAGACCTTAAGTGTGTTGTGTGATTCAGTTAGGGGAGGAGAGCCAATGGATTTCCAACAGGCAACAGACATTATGCATGTCAAGGCACCCTCATCAATAATGGTTCTACAGATATTCTTGTTCTCGACAACAACTTGTATCTGAAATGCTAGCTGTGGAGGTAGCCTTGGAATGTGATCTTCCAGGTCAAAAATTATCAAATTTGTATCTGTAGGATCAATTCCACTAATAGCCTTTAACAGTGCCTTCCATTGAGTGGGACAACTTTGAAGGAATTCGAGAGCTGACATCGCTGAGGGTGCTTGCGCAAGAGCTTCTACAATACTGTAGTTATGAGCAGCATGCGCATGAGGATTAAAGGCAGACTTTCGAACAATGCCCTTTGGAGGAGGGCAGAGAATTGTATCGAGACCCAGTCTTTTGAGATGAAGAGGACCATTGGGAGGTGAAGTCGAGGGAGGCAGTTGAACCAATGAAGGTGGTATATCGTCAACTTTATCCTTTGAGGAAGAGTAATCTTTGGCCCAGGTAGTAAGTGTAAAGTCATTCTTTTTTTAATCACCAGTACACATAAGAACATAGGAAGTGGTGGAAGGAGAGGGTTGGTCGTGAATGACCAATTGAGCCTATTGTTGAGAAGGGAAATGTTGAGACAAAATGGCAGGTGTGGGAAGCTTCACGATCCCTTGAAGGAACTTAGTGACCTCGACACGTCTTGGACAATCTTTCGTGTAGTGATCATCACCACAGACAAGGCAAGGGTATCGAGGTTTTCACTTATCCTTATCATCAGTAGGTTTCATTTTGGATTTCTCAGATTGTGGATTAATATTTGTATCCTCCTTATTCTTACCCTTTCCTTTTTTGGATTTATTTTTTCCGACAGGGGTAGATTGAACGAAGTTAACCTCAAAAGTTTTGTCAGTGGAAGGAGTAGGAGTTGGAGCATTTTGAACATTAGAAGCAGTAGATTTGGGATTAGTGTGAGAGGCTTGCGTAGATTGAGGTTGAGCATGGAAGGTGCCAATCACACCATCATCTGCATGAGAAGCAGCAGGGGTAGTTGAGGTAGTGGTGGTAGAAGGACGAGGAGTATCAGGGAGCAAGTCATAAAGAGTGATCGTTTGCAAATAAAAGAGATCTAGGTACTGAGCGTGATTGATCACCTGTTCTTCAGTGACAACTCCACCCATGGAAATGTCATGAGACATTTTTTTCATGAATGATTTGGTGAACCATTCTGCCAATAACTGATCAGGAAGGTCGAGTTTGATCAAACGTCGTCTTCTTTGCCACTCATGGATGTGATAGGAAATATGAGTGGCTAAATTTTTCTTAAAGGAACTCAAAATCTCAGTTCCTGTTTCATAGCAGATTGGAAATTGGTAATCTGTGAGGAAATCCATGGCTAGGGTATTAAAGTCGGTAAAGAATCCTCGTGGTAATTCTATATACCACTTTGCAGCCAAACCCGTAAGAGTTTGTTGGAAGAGTCATAACCGAATGGAGTCGTCCATCAAAGAGTTAGATGAACACCAAAGGTGAAAAGTCATGACATGGTTGTTTGGGTCTTCTTCCTATTTACCGTCAAATTTGGGAATGTCAGACGGTAGCTTGGTCGTTTTAACAGGTCAGTGGGGAGAATGTAGGATAGGGTCATTCAAGATTCTAGACAAGTCGGGTAGATCCAAAGTGGCTAAAAATGGTAATTGTCTATTCACGTGAGGGTACTGGTGAATTTGGGGAGGGATTCCCTTTGGTATATCAGTAGGACCTTAGGTAGTCTGCATGTGAGGCGAAGGTCCTAACAGATTCGGACGTGAGTGTGGAGGCATGTATCCCATAGGGTTGTACTGATTAGGGATGTTCCCTTGGAAAGGGACACTAGAATGAACGCTCGAACCCCAAATGGAATTAGAAGAACCAAGATATGACTGGCCTGAACTGGGGGGTATGAGAGAGATAACTTGAGGTTTTTTCCCCCCAAATGATTGTGGATTTACCTGGATCAAAAGGTTCTAATATTGGGCTAGTGATCCTGGAATGTTGTGTCCATAGGGTGGGTTATAACCTCCAAGTGGGGGTTGTCCTCCAAGCGAGGATTGTGTCCCAATTTGGGTTTGACCCCCAAACTGAGTTTTCCTCCTAGGGTTATATTTCCCTCCAATGGGAATCTGATAACCAGAAGTGAATGATTGAGTAGAGCCTCCAATTGGATTAGAGCCACTTGGGCCAAATCCTCTCATAAAAGGCAAATAAGACCCTCCAGAAGGGACCTCGAAAGGTGTCGGAATGAAATCGGAAGCAACATTGTACCCAAGAGGAGTAAAAACTCCAGAAGCTCCGAATGGAACCTGTGTAGGAATAGAGATAGAAGTATTCAAAGCATTATACCCAGGAGGAAGCGATGGGATGGTTCTAGACAAAAGTGGTGTGCCAATGGGATCTTAGCTAGCCATCGTATTCCAGTGGGAATAGTCATAGCGTGTGGGACCATTGTGGAATGGGCCATCTGGAGAGGAATGGTCGAGCTAGGACCAACTGACTATGTGTTTGAACCAATGAAGATATAGCAAGTTGTACTGGAAAAGTGATCTGGAGATATAATGTAGGTAGCAGATGTTTCGGGCAATTCAGAGACGACAGGTGTTATAACCCTAATTTTCACCAAACATGCTTACCTAGCATCAGGCCATCTCATATTCCTTATTTTCCAAGCCACTACTGAACATCTCTTCTAAAAAACTCCATTTTTAAAGGCCCATGCACCCTGCTTCACTATAGCCTGTGTGTATCTACAGTGTCCACGCTAGCTGACCCACTACAACTCGCATGGACCTTCAGAAGCACAAAAAAAGAAAATTTTATGACAGAACACACAGCTTTGGGAAAGTTAACTAAACCTTTCGGCCATGCATGGTCGATCATTCGACCAAATACCTAGCTCCTTCTAGCCTATAAAAGAAGGGGTAGGGGTCCCATTTGAAAGGAGGAGACTCATAGTAAAGAAACTATACCCGATTGAGCATTCCCTTTGTCCCAACCTTTAGCCATCCTTGTGCAAAGAGAAGTATAGATAAAAGCAGTTGGAAGACAGTGGAAGAAGAGCCCAGGACCAGGATTGAGGAGCAGTAGATGACTTTACCATTGTAAGATCAAATGCATGTGGGGTTATTTGTTTGTCTTTAGTGAATGCAGGTCAGCATTGGGAGGAGAGTTGCAGTCAAAGAACGACCAAGTGCGAAAAGGGATCGACATCAAACATGAAGAATAAGGTGCATCAACTTAATCTCTTGAGCCTTGTATTTACATATTAGTAATGGGGGTCTAGGCATGGGATGATGGTAAAAAGTAAGAATCTTTAGGTCATTTATGCATGCATGATAAAACCCTTAGTGCTAGTCCATAGGATGGATTTCCCACCCACAATAGAATTGGTGACTCCACTGGGGATCTCTAGGGTTTCTGGGAATGTTTTTTCTTGGGTATTTTTAAGAACTGGTTTCATTTCTTGTTTTTAAAGTTTCTGCAAAAGTCTAAGCTAACAGAGATTCTGGTCTTCCATACCAGTTATCTTTGTTTCTTTGCTTGACTGCATTTTTTTTTCGAGACCCACAGAGGTACACGCGGCAGGTATAAGGTCTGCACGCGTGTACTTGCACCCTACCTTCCCACAGCTCGCGTGTACACGCTAGCTAAGGAAGTGTCAGTCGCGTGTATGATTCCAGAAAACTTCTTTTAGAGAGGCAGTCATCCTCTCCCCTGTCAAGAATAATCCTTCTCAAGGGTTTTCTGGAACTCTTTCTAGTATTTGTTGTTTGCAGTCTATAGCTTAGTTTTTACCTCAGATTGGTTTGTTCTATGAAATTTTCCTTCAATTGTTTTCTTTTTCTGTCAAAGTAAGTTTATGAGTCTTCAAGAGATTCTGGTTCTCAATACCAGTAGTCTTTGCCAGTGCTTGATTGCTTGTAGTTTCATTTTTTGAAGAGTTGCAGAAGTACATGCGACCTACATAAGGTCTGCATGCATGTACACGCGCTCTGACCTTACATAGATCGTGTGCACATGCTGGTTGTTGAACTATCAGCAGCGTGCCTGTTGAGAAAAAAAATTGGTTTAAGGAGAGGAAGTCATCCTTTCCTTGTCAAGAGTTAAACCTCTCAGGGTTCATGGTCTCTGCCATAGAATCTTGGCCTAGGTTTAGACTCTATTATAGCTTTCTTTTTCATTTAGAATATTTCTTGTGTTTCCTAGCTTTTTTAACTTATTTTTAGCTTGAAATTTTAAGAAAAAGGAGTTGCATTTTGAAAAAAAATTCCCCCTCATGGCCGGGGGGGGGGCCATGAATCGTGCATTCATCAGTTTCTTTTAGAATATTTTGTTATTTCTACTTTGATTGGAAGAAAATATAAAAAAAAAATAACTTGTTTTGTTAGATATCTTTCTTTCCTGGCATTTTCTTTGCATTGTTATTTGAAAAAGAAAAAGAAATTAGCATAGCGTTGCGTTTTCTTCTAATTTTAAAAATCATTTCAAAAAAAAAAAAGAATTATAATCATTCTTTGCCAGTGTTCATATAAGTTTCATCATTTTTCGCAAGAGTCTTAACACCATCAGTTTCACTACTGTACCATTTTGAGTAAATCAAGCCAGTAAAAAGAACGCTAATTAAAATTTACTAGACTTTATGTTTGTAGGGTCCATCAACTAGATTAGGCTAGAGCCTTGATTTAGGTTGGAGAGGAAACTCTTCAAGGCTATAAAACAAACATATGAGTCTATGCTAAGGAGTGTAGAAGTCCAGTATCGTAAAATTTATCCGGGACCCCCCTCTAACACAGGGGATAAACACGAGGTCGTGTGCGGAAAGGTAGTGGAGATAACCCCTCCAAAGCCAAACCAATCGTAGTGGAGAACACATATAGAGGGCTTGTCTTCGAATTTCGTTGATTTCATTTGCCACGGAGCTTCGTGGGTCTTGAATCCATTCGAGGTCCTCAGTTTTCTTCTAGACCACTTGCTTTCGATACCCTTGGCAGGTTTCGGGCTTGATACTCTGCTCATTGTGGTCTACCCGACTGTCGATTGCACCCGCGTGGTGACTGTTCGCGTGTTGGCAACCTAGTTGCCTATCTTTCTAGTGACATACACAGGTGAATACGGGGGTATACCATAGTACCTAGGACATACATCGGGCCATTATTTGCAGAGTATACTTGGAGGGTGCTTCCGTTTTCGAGTTCACTTGCACCGGTAAGTTGCTCTAGTGTTGGTTGGTGTAACTATTCTTCCAACTAGTTAGTCATTTGCTTGATTTGTCTTTAGGAACTTTTAGTGTGTGCTTTGTGCTCCCTATTTTTCCATAGTGAGTTATTCATTCATGGATTTGGGTCTCTAACCTAGGGTGGTAGACCACCCACTCCGTTGGTCGCGAGGATTTTTTGGTCTTCCGGTTAAGAACGTGGAGCCACCTCTTTATAGGCGTTGTTTTAATAACATTGGTTCTTCAGAGTCAGTGTGTGAAACTTTTACGGATTTGAACAATCCCACAAGGGGAGAACTTGTGCATAAGATCTTCATGGATAAAGTTCCCAGTGATACCAACCAAGGAACCCCTTCACAAGGGGATTCTTGTTCTTTTCCCTTCTTTGAAAACGTTGGTGTCCCTTTGATGGCCACTTTGTACATTCCTGGGTTGAATGTGGGATTACCGGTTTGGTTGGGTACCATTCCAAATGTCTCAAATGCTATTGACACTTCTCAGTTAAGAACTCTATGTCATGGGCACCCTGTTGATGTTTCTTCATCAGCAAAGTCTTCTCCTCCTCCTTCTCCCGCCTCTGGTGAAAGTATAGTTACTAGTAACTGTAAGTCTAAACGAAATAGAAAGAGGAAGAATAGGAAGAAGAAATCACCAACCTCTGCGAGTCATGTTGGAGATAGGTTGAAAACCTCTGCAAGTCACGTTGAAGACCAGCACCCAGCCCCTGCAAGTTATGCTGGGGGCACACACCCACCCTCTGCAAGTCATGCTGGGGGAAAAAGTCCAGTCACTGTTAGTCATACTGGTAATAGGTCGGTAGCCTCTGCAAGTCATGTTATCGACCCATCACTAAACTCTGCAAGTCATGTTGGAGATGTGCAACCAACCACTACTAGTCATGTTGGGGGCATTAATTATATTGAGAAACCTAGATGGATAGGACGTAAGCCTAAGTTCCCTTGTAAGCTTTGCAAGGGAGATCACCTTACTCATTTGTGCCCTGGCATTCCAAAGGTACAAAGATTGTGGTCCATGTCTGCAAGCTCTTCTGATTCTGAGTATTTTGAGGTTTCCTTGCAGTCTATTCAACCATTGGTTGAGGAATTAGTCACGCTAATATAGTCATCAGCTGATCCCACTCCTCTTTTGGGGGGTGAGGTGCCTTTAGACCATGTAGTCTCACAGCCTATTCATCCATTGGTTGTGAAAGTGGTCATGCCGATGCAATCATCGATTGATCCCACTCCTCTTTTGCGGGGTGAGGTGCCTTTAGACCATGTAGTCTCTCAGCCTATCCAGCCATTAGCTGAGAAAGTGGTCATGCCGATGCAGTCATCGGCTGATCCCACTCCTCTTTTGGGGGGTGAGGTGCCTTTATACCATGTAGTCTCGCAGCCTATTCATCCATTGGTTGCAAAAGTGGTCATGTCGATGCAGTCATCGGCTGATCCCACTCCTCTTTTGCGGGGTGAGGTTCCTTTAGACCATGTAGTCCCATGGCCTATTCATCCATTAGTTGAAAAAGTGGTCATGTCGATGTAGTCATCGGATGATCCCACTCTTCTTTTGGGGAGTTATGTGTCTACCAACTATGTTTTTAGCATTTTTGGTTCAATACTTTCAGAACAAGGGGGCATTCCGCTCGTTCCGAGCACACCCCCTCCAAGCCCTAGGATGGTTTCCTTTGATTGGAATGACCTTGTTGAGCCACGTCTTCCTTCTGTCGCACCTTTTCAAATAAGGGTTGAAGTTAATTCAACAAACATTTATCGATGTATTGTGGATGAGGGAGCCTTTGCAAGTATTTTATCCTCCTCGGTTTGGAAAGTCTTGGGATCTCCCAAGCTTGTGTCTGCTTCACATGAGCTATTGGCTTTTGACAGACGTCCTAGTGAATATTTGGGGATTCTTCCTCGGTTGCCTATCTCATTAGGTGGGAAGACTTTCCTTGTTGATTTTATAGTGGTGCAAGGCCCGTTAGATTTCAATATGCTTCTCGGGCATGATTATGTATATGTTATGAATGTTGTAGTGTCTACGCTCTTCCGGGTGATGCATTTCCCTCACAATGGAAGCATTGTCACTATCGACCAGTTGGCATCTGATAATCACCATCCTAATTCATCATTATTTCAGACTACCCCTTTATATGTTCCTAGTGTTCGTGTAGACTCTACCCCGCCACAGGTTAATTATGTGGCGTCTTATCCTTGGTGTTCAATGGGTTATGAGCAGGAACCTATGCAATCATGTTTTCCTTCTCGAGACTTGGAATCAGTAATTGATCCATTGGTGTATCCAATGGGGGCATGGGAGCCCTTGCTTCCCCCTCCCTGTCCAAGTGGGCTTGAGTATCCTTCTGAGTCTGATCTCGTTGTTAGTAGATCCTCAAGCCCTCGTGATCGTGATTCTTCACTGATAGACTCTGCCAGTCCTGGCCAGAACCTCCATCATCATATGGAGTATGGTCAGTTTACTTCACCCTTTGGGACTGTCGACCCTCATTTGCATGATTTCTTGGAGTTTGAATTTCCTTCAGATGAGGCTATCCTAGAAGCCATGACTATGGTTTCTATACCGCAGGAGGACTTACACCATGGTTTGTGTTTTCTTCCCTTTTGGGAGACTTCCCAAGTTGACTATTGAAGAGACTCTTAGTCTGAGCCTAACAACGGGCTCTACCTGAACCAATTTCATACTTGAGTCGTAGCCCCCAACGGGTCTTCTTTTAAGCCCTTTTCAGACCCTCTAAACATGAAAGGATTATCGAGCGATCTTGTGGCCTTTCACACTCGTTAAACTGAAATTTTAAGTCACATCTATCTGGTGGTAGTTTACCCCTTTTTCGGTCCAGATGGTCAACTGTACGAACAAAGGTATACTCTAGAGGCCTCAGATCTCTAGAAGAGTACTCTCAGGTATAATTTTAACCCTTTTTGGGCCTAAGGGACTAAATTTATGAAAAAGGAACCCCCACAGAGTCCATAGTTAAGCTCTTTTTAGACTCCCTAAAATTGAAAAGATCGTCGAGTGACCTTATTCTTTCACACTCGTTAAAATGGTCCAGAAGAACATTCCTGATAGAGTCCATAGTTAAGCTTTTTCAGACTCCTTAAAAATAAAAAAATGGCTGAGTGATCTCGTCTTTATCACACTCGTTAAAATGGTTTTGAATAGACGTCTTGTTAGTGCTAGTTTACCCCTTTTTCGAACCGACTAGACTACCTTCGAAAAAGGTACCCCATTGGAGTCTCCTTTTACATTTTTCAAACTCTCTAAATATGAAAAACCACCGAGCTTACCTTCTCTGGGCTCGTTAAAATTAAATCGAAGGACGTTACCATTGTTTGTCTTATTAATCACATTTGCATACCCGCGTCTTTGGCCTAATTACGGCTCCATGTTTCTCTCAACTGAACCATCTGAAGATGCCTTATATGCAATCCCTGTAGCACTTTGCCTCTGCGTCTTGACACCTTTGGCCCCTGGAGGATTTTTCCCGAGTGTCCTTTTCTTGCATATGTCCCTTTGCCCTGAGCATCCCCATGTTCTGTGTGCTTGGAACTAGTATGTTTGTGACACTCGATTCCTCCTTTGTAACATAGCATTCTTTTATGCTTTTTCCAAAATTATTGAAAAAGACAAAAAAATCAAATATACCCCAAAAAGAGGAAGGGAAAAGTATTTTCTTTTGATTGGCATCACAATGAGTCTCCCTTGGACAAAGCACATCCTTCCATTTTTTCTTCAAGATCTGGGATTTAATATGACCTTAGGAAGTTGTTCTTGCTACATAGATTTGTTTCCTCCTCCGTTTGGTTATTCTTCCAAACATATGGAGAGTTTGTGTCACCTCCTGCCTCGTGAACTTATGTCAATGCCATGTTGCATGAGTCTCATCATTTGTCGTTCTATTATCCAAGGGAAGTTTTTACCAAGCCTAAGTCGGACCCTCTGCAGTTTGTCTCTTGCCCTCATGCCCAGCCATCCTCAAAGTCCAATCAAGTCTTTGTTCGAAATCAATGAAGCCTCCAGCCTGATCATCAAGATTCTCTAGTCCATGATCGACGAGTCGTCGAAGACCTTTGGGTAGTGAAGTCATACACTCATATTACACTCCTACCCGAGTTTTGAATATTTTGAAGTTGTTTCTCAAGCTCTAAAGACCTCATCTCCAGCCATCAGGCCTTATCAGCTTCTAGAAGATGGATACTATACATGTATATCTTTTGATTTTGAGATGTAGATCCATTGTGTATTACTCACGGATACACTTTATATAGTTATATGACATGGATCTACATTGTATTTGATTGGTAGCCATGATTTTATTTCATCCTGAGCATGGGTATGCCCGCCTCGATGAAACAATTGTTATTTTGCAGATGGCACCTCCCAAATTCTGGTCCCTGGGCTCACCGGTTTGGTACATTGATAAAGATTGATAATGTATTTCGGCCATCATATGCTCTTCTGACCTCACACATTAGGGGGCATCTGATATAACCCTAATTTTCACCAAACATGCTTACCTGGCATCAGACCATCTCATATTCCTTCTTTTCCAAGCCACTACTAAACAGCTCTTCTAAAAAACTCCATTTTTAAAGGCCCACACAACCTACTCCACGACAACCCACGTGTATCTACAGTGTCCATGCTAGCTGACCCACTACAGCCCGTGTGGACCTTCAAAAGAACGAAAAAAGTAAAGTTTTTGACAGAACACACAACGTTGGGCAAGTTAACTAAACCTTTCGGCCATGCATGGTCGGTCATTCGACCAAATACCTAGCTCCTTCTAGCCTATAAAAGAAGGGGTAGGGATCCCATTTGAAAGGAGGAGAATCATAGTAAAGAAACTATACCCGATTGAGCATTCCCTTTGTCCCAACCTTTAGCCATCCTTGTGCAAAGAGAAGTACAGAGCAAAGCAGTTGGAAGACAGTGGAAGAAGAGCCCAGGACCAAGATCAAGGAGCAATAGTTGACTTTATCATTATAAGATCAAATACATGTGGAGTTCTTTGTTTGTCTTTAGTGAATGCAGGTCAACATTGGGAGGAGAGTTGCAGTCATAGAACGACCAAGCGCGAAAAGGGATCGACATCAAACACGAAGAATAAGGTAGGTCAACTTAATCTCTTGAGCCTTGTATTTACATATGAGTAATGGGGGTCTAGGTATGGGACGATGGTAAAAAGTAAGAATCTTTAGGTCATTTCTGCATGCATGATAAAACCCTTAGTGCTAGTCCGTAGGAGGGATTTCCCACCCACAACAACAGGTATATCAACACCTGCCCCTGAGCCGTAAAGGTATTGCACAGTGTGAGGTGGGGTTCGAAATATGTCAGTGGTCCAAAAGGGATCCTCATTTTCCAGGACGGTAAGAGGTTCGGTTGGTATTCCATAAGTGTCAACAATAAGTTCTATGGATGAATTATGTCGGAGAATATGTCTCTCATATCCAGGAGGTATTCGGAAAGCGTCTAGAGAATCAGAAACAATTCGGAAATTTTCTAAAGATTCAGTTCTTTCCGCTTGTGAAGGTATGTTGTCCTGGACCTCGCTCTTTTGAGGAGATCCCTCCGATGGATTAGTATGAAAGGGTTGAGAACCTTCTGGATCTTCAGGGGGTATTCCTTGCATCCTACATGAACGGCGTGGAGGCTCAATGTTGGTTGAACCAAATATTTTATGGAAAACTATTGAAACAAACAGCACTCGCTAATAAAATCTAGGAATCAAACCAAGCAAACAAAACCTTCTTATTTCGAAGTCACTAGTTGGTGATGAAATCCAACATCACGAAGTCAAGACAAGAAGGGGCTAGGATATAGTGGGTGGAAAAGTTACGTTGACGACCTGCTTAACGGACTTACACCCTGGTGCAAGCTCCCACACATAATCGTGGGTATACCCTCTAAGGAGCCTGAGTGAGTCTGGCCAACGTCAATTCCAGGTACCGTGAAGACTTGCCCCTCCATAGTCACCTCGTGTAATACCCTAAGAATATAGGAAAATAAGGCTACCAAGAACAAGAATGACACCTGGGGAAACAGTCGTCAGTCTGATCCACGCGCAAAGGCAGGGTATCTAGCCCGAAATCAACTTGAGAGGCTTCCACTCATCATTGTGGGTATACCATTCAAGCGAACCCCATAATATGCGCAATATCTACACCGAGACCAACAAAGAAAGGTGAGTAACTCTGCTAGCCTCAATGCGACCTCAGGTTTGACCCTTGTGTGAGAAGGGCTTCCTAGGACAAAATGTTGCAAATGGATTTGAACACTCCCTATCACAAGATGTTATTGTGTGTTTTGTTCTTTGGAGAGTGTGTCTCACAGCCTATTCCAAAGCTCTAGCCTAGTTAATGTTGGTGTAAAATATCCCTAGAAAATAAAAGTTACTAATTGAGTTTTGGATTTTGCAATGTTTTTTAGAGGTTGTTGTTTACTCAAGAGGGAGACAGGAATGAAACCAATGTTGTGTAAGACCTTGACCCAATAATATGTAAATATAAATTAATGATGCAATATTTCATTCAATGAACTCTATCTACATCAGGGAGAAGGTATTTTTTTGGAATGATGTAATCTACGAAATGTACTTTCTTTTTATTGAATGAACACAATTGAAAACAACCATAAACAATGAAATTTCTCAATTTTCTCTTCTTAAGAAAAAATTCTTTGAATGCAAAAAACTTTCTTATGTATGATTACTTAAAAGAATAAGTGACTTTAAATTCCTCCTTTCTAGAACCAGATCAGGGGTATGACGAAGAAAGGACAAGTAATCAAAGAAAATCTATATACTCAACAAGCACCCAAATCAAACTTTCAATGAAGATAAAAGTAAAAATGATAAGAAAGTGTTTCACCAAATGCAAATGAAAAATGACTTTCCAATCATCAAGCAATCAAGAAAATGTAATCAATCCAAAACTTTAAATCCAATCAAAATACTTTTAATCAATCAAGCACTCAGATGCGAAATCAGAGATTATATCCTTGTTGATAAAAATCAAAAGCTAAAACTGGAAAAATGACTAAGAAAGGTATTTGATCTTTGAAAACCAATCGACAGCAAGTTTCAAACTCAAAAGTCGGTCAAATACTGGCATTAAAAGCTCCTCCCAACTAGCTAAAGAAAAACTGGGCATCAAAAGATGACAAGACCCAAACCAAAAAAAATTACAGACGTCGTCGCAACCTAGTAGTAGGTTACAGTGCGGAAATCAAATGCTTTCGCAGGCTAGATATGGGTAGATCGCGGAAAGTACGCACTGGGACAAATAGTGAGGGTGCGGAAATCAAAATTTTCTACAGGTTGTGTATGGGTACAGTGCGGAAGTGTCTCTAAACAAAATAAATTTGGAAAGAGGACAGAGGTTTTAAGTGAACTTTCAAATCCAAAGGGTCTGGATGGATGCCCCACAGACTCAGAGACTGAAATAAAGTGAAGAGAGGTAGGATAAAAGCAAATGGCCAACAAAAAACCACAAACAAGTCATATCCCTAGTGGAGTCACCAATTTTTTTATTGGATAAATCGGTGAATGCGGACATAAACTAATCTCCCTAGATCCGTCTGGATCTAGAACAAAACAAGATAGGACATGACTCTTTCCCTAAGTTGCAATCATTGAGTTTACTACCAAAGAAAGAATGTATGGCATACCTTTAGATATTGCTTCCTTATGTCTTTGTTTTCCCTGCTTCGCTCCGGTGCTCTTGTGAGATCAAATCTACAATGACACAAACCAATCAAAGTGAAAGCAACAATAGTACATTCAATGAAAACTTAAACATGTGATCAAGGAGTCATGTAATAAAATGCTAATATTTTATGGGAAATAAACATGTCACCGTATTATATTAAGTAAAAGTGGAAGATACAACCAAACTGCCTTGATGTTGCAAGTTCCCTTTCAGTGGTCTTTTGTTCCAACACACACATACACTTGCTCCAAATTTGTATGAAGATGGTCCAAAAAATCTTGATTCACAAATGGATACCTCAAGCATCAGTTGCAACAGGATCCTTCACACAGTCTTTAGCCTATTCTTTCAACAATTCTTTTCTCAATCTTGCTTAACCCTTTCCATGAGAAACCTAGAAGGATAAGTGGTTAAAGAGATGAGTATGATCCCACCAAATCAGAGAAGCCAGTAGGATCACAATCATACGGATGCCACCTCACATTCTAGAAGATCCTCCTTCTAGAACCTTTGTGAAATTCTTTCTTCTTTTAGCTTTCAAACGTCGTCGCACCCTGCCTATATAGCATCCTACGGAAACCCTGTGAGCCACGTATAGAGAAACCTGTGGAAATCAAGGATTTTCTCATTGTGTACTACTGTCACTTGCGGCATCATTCTAAAAACATGCCTTGTAGAGGAAGAAATCAATTAGTTTCCTCATGTAAAATATTCTTTTGAGAGCCTGAACACATGCTTGTAGAATCACCATCAGGGTGACCAGAATAATGTGTAACAATTTGAAGGTCATATAGACACAAATGTTGTAGATAATTGGTTGAGTCTACTAGAAGGGTATTTTTTTATCCATAACTTTTCAAATAGAGAAAATATTACTTTTTCACTCCTCAAAGTCATTCCCCATGTCAAAGATTGGTGGGAAACTTTATGTGAGCAAAAGGAAACAGAGGAACCCTCATTATTTACAGTCACGGCCACCTGGGAATCCTTCAAGGATGCTATTAAGAAACAATACTACCCATTCAAAAGTTATGATGACTTGTATACCAAATGGACAACACTGCAGCAAGAAAGAGACCAAGCAGTCCAGAGTTCACAAATATCTTCCATACATTGCGCACCAAGCTGGGTATCAAAGATTCAGAGTGACATCTGGTGCTCAAGTATCGCGGTGCTCTGCATAGATACATCTAGACTAAAATGGAATTTTTGGACATCTCATCCTTGAGTGCGGCCTACCGATATTCCATCAAGATTGAGCAGAAGATCAAACAAAATACGCGGCAATTTGGGCATGGGAACCCCTCACAAAAAAATCCAGGAAGGGGCAGCCCCAACCCACAGAAAAAAGAACAGAGAAAATATGGACAGTATCAGGACAACCAGTCCAAGCCGCAAGCAAAGAAGGACACCAGAAAGACAAAGAAAGATACTGGGATGTGGTGCGACTTCCATAAGAGCCCTTAGTATAACATTGTTGATTTCCGCTCAAAGCAGTCGTTGGTGGACGAAGTGAAATCCTCTGAATCAAATGCGGGTTCTGACTCTAAGTCAAAACTAGAAAGGGGAAGATGGATCATTGACATGGAACCTAGTGCTACCATTGCTACCACCAAGCTCCAGCCTAGTGAACCAAACGATCCAAAAGAAGGCGAGCACCTCTTCCATTCACAGATGTGGATAAAAGGCACCCCGCTGCACTTTATCGTTGATAGCAGTATCCAAAAGAACCTCATCTCAACAGAGGTTGTCAATCGGTTGGCCCTGCCGACAACGCCGCACCCACAACCCTACACCATTAGATGGCTCTACCAAGGAAGCAATCTTCATGTCAACCAATAGTATCAACTGTCGTATGAAATCAATCCCTTCAAAGACGAGGTATTGTGTGATGTTGCTCCTCTTGAAGTTTTTAATGTTCTTTTGGGCCAACCTTATTTATGGAAATGTCATGATGTATATGAGTCTAGACCTCATAGTGTTATTATTACATTGAATAGGAAATTGTACAGGATACCCGAGGAAATCCCTCCTAGTGTTATTTCCTTGATCTCTGCCAAGCAATGCAGGAAGGTCATCTCTCAGACCGGGAAATTTGTCTTCTTTGTGATTCACTCTCAGAGTGAGAGAAATATCACAACCACATCAGGGGCCTTCGCGGTCGATCTCTCCACACAATAGAATCAAGTGGATAAGGTCGTGGAAGAATACTCATATATCTTCTCCTCTCATACTGAGGTACATTTGCACTTCCAGTTAAAGCATCCCATCGATTTGACCCCAGGCGCACCGCTATCCAATGGGCCAGTATATCGTCGCTCTCTATTAGAAAACAAGGAGATCGAGAGGCAGATCCAAGAACAGCTCCACAAGGGGCACATATGTCCCATCTCATCGCCTTGTGAGAGCCCAATCGTGTTGGTGCATAACAAATACGGAACATGGTGACTCTGCATTGATTATCGGGCACTGAATAAAATCATAGTCAGAAACCAGTACTTGATTCCTCGAATCGATGACCTCCTTGATTAGCTCACAGGGGCCAAATACTTCACTAAGATTGATCTGAAGTCTGGATACCACCAGGTCCCAATAGAACAAATAGATGTATGGAATACCTCCTTCAACCGAGCCCTGCATAGCTCAACTAGCCACAACCCCTTTTAGGTGGGGTTGGGATTCCAACCATTGGGCCCCATGGATGTTGCACTACCCCTGGTGACCACCTCGACCGAATTTTCCCCTGATCCACCAGAAGCTGAAAAAGTCACCCAGTTCATTAAGTAGATCCATCACATCCACCAACAGGTTCAAGATATTCTACAGAAGTCTAATGCCAAGTACAAGGAGAACCATGATCAACATCAGGTGCCACATAAGTTTCAAGTGGGAGACAAAGTTTGGTTTCACTTGGAGAATAACACCTTACAGGGCCCCATCGAAATATTTTACCACTCTTTTATGGGTCATACACCATCACCAAGGTTGTGGGTGGCAATGATTTTGAGCTCAAAATTCCCCCTTTCCTTGGCCTGCACCCAGTCTTCAACGTGGCTCTCCTTCGGCCATATTTTCCCACCATAATTGGACACCTCAGAGATAGTAAAGCAGTTGACAGCAACGGATCTCAAACCTAAATGCATGCAATAGGAATCCAGTGATCATATTTTGGACACACATATCAAGGTCACTCAATAGCAAAGGATCCATCTTTATCGAGTCGTCAAAGCAAGCCAACTCTTGCACTGAGGCAAGTGGCTCACCCGGGGCCAAATTCAACAAAAATTTCCTCATATGATGGGGGAACTCAACACAATGGAGACCATTTCTTCCTAAGGAGGGAGGATTGATCCATGTGGATATCGGCGGCCACCCACCTTTTGCAATTTACTATTTTTAGTAGTTTTTGACTTCCAAGACCATTTTGAGGGCCTAAATGAAGGTTTTTCGGGATAAATCTTCTCAATTATGTTTGGAGGCTCTAATTGATCCCTCAAAATGAGTCTCCTCGAAGATACCTTTCGAACAGGCTATCATGTGCCTAAAACAAATATCGTATGAAAAAGTTATGACCCCGGGAAGTTGATGTACTAACTTACCCAAACGAGGCCCACATGAATTTTGGTGCTTCATCTCCTAGGGTTAGGTTTTTGGATGTCTATGGTTTTTGACATTCCTATTTATTATAAAAATTCCTTCAGAGCCTCATTGTAATGATCTTATTTTGAATGAGCGTAGTCATCACATCTCTTCTGAGATATAAGCCACCACCATTCCAGCAAGCTTGTTTTCCGCTGCATTTTACAATTTTAGCTTATTTCTTTATTGAATAGAAAACCAATTTTACTATATTTATTTTATTTTGTGTGAAGCATATTTTAATAATTTGTATTCATTTCATTATGCTCATAAAATCCGGATCAGTGGTATTAGAGCGGTTTGCTCCTTGTTTTCTTAATGCATGTCCCCAACGAGGTCAGGGTACAAAGAATTGAGTCTCGAGTTTGTTTCTCTTGAGGACAAAATCTCTTGCACGCCCAAGAAACCTCTCATGGTAGGAGAAAATAAATATGAAAGGATAGGAGATCCTTTCAAAATGTTTCTTGAGGAATCCCTGACACAATAGAGGAATGAGATGATGGATAGTTTCATGCAAATCCTTCGGCAGCTACCAACAGGCAACGCATCTTCCTCGAACGAAGGTGTCGCGCCCTTCATGGCACAAATCAACTTCAATATTCCTATATTTGATGGTCAGATAGACACAGATTTTGTAGACAAGTGGTTGAATCTACTAGAAGGGTATTTTTCTCTCCATAACTTTTCGAATCAATAAAAGATTACTTTTGCACTCCTCAAAGTCGTTCCCCGTGTCAAATATTGGTGGGAAACTTTCTGTGAGCAAAAGGAAATAGAGGAATCCTCATTATTTATAGTCGTGACAACCTAGGAATTCTTCAGAGATGTTATTAAGGAACAATACTACCATGTTGGAAGTTATGACGACTTGTATACCAAATGGACCACACTGCGGCAAGAAAGAGACCAAGCAATCCAGAGTTCACAAATATCTTCCATACCTTGCGCAACAAGATGGGTATCAAAGATTCAAAGTGACATATGATGCTTAAGTATCATGGTGCTCTGCATAGATACATCCAGACTGAAATGGAATTTCTGTATATCTCGTCTTTGGGCGTGGCCTACCGATATGTCGTCAAAATCAAGCAGAAGCTCAAACAAAAGACGTGGAAATTTGGACCTAGGAACCCATCACAGTAAAATCCAGGAAGTGGTGGCCCCAACCCACAAAAAAAAGGATAGTGCAAATATGGACAGTATCAAGGCAACCAGTCCAAGCCGCAAGAAAATAAGGACACTGGAAAGACAAAGAAAGATATCAGGAAGTGGTTTGATTTCCATAAGATCCCTTGGCATAAAACTCCTTACTAATGCTCAAAGCAGTCATTGGTGGCTGAAGAGAAAGTCTTTGAATCAGATGTGGGTTCTGAGTCTGATTCAAAACTAGAAAGGCGAAGACTGATCATTGACGCAGAACCCAATGCCACCATTACTACCACCAAGCTCCAGCCTGGTGAACCAGACGATCCAGAAGAAGGCGAGGGCCTCTTCCATCCACAGATGTGGGCAAAAGGCACACCGTTGCACTTCATCGTTGATAGCGGTAGTCATAAGAACCTCATCTCAGTACAAGTTGTCAAGCGGATGGCCCTGCCGACAACGACTCACCCACAAACCTACACCATTGGATGGATCAGCCAAAGAAGTGATCTCCACGTCGGTCAATAGTTCCGACTGTCGTACGACATCAAGCCCTTCAAAGATGAGGTATTGTGTGATGTTGCTCCTCTCGAAGTTTGTAATGTTCTTTTGGGCCAACCGTATTTATCAAAATGTCATATTGTATATGAGTCTAGGCCTCGTAGTTTTATTATTACTTTGAACAGGAAATTGTACAAGATACCTGAGATAGTCTCTCCTAGTGTTATTTCCTTAATCTCTTCCAAACAATGTAGGAAGGTCATCTCTCAGACCGAGAAATTTGTCTTCTTCATGATTCACTCTCAGAGTGAGAAAAATATCGCAGCCACATCCAAGGCCTCCACGGCTGATCTCTCGACACAACAGAAGCAAGTGGATAAGGCCATGGAAGAATACTCAGATATCTTCTCCTCTCCTACTAGGGTACCTCGCACTGTCAGGTCAAACATCCCATCGATCTGACCCTAGGCACACCACTACCCAATGGGCCAATCTATCACCGCTCTCTATTAGAAAATGAGGAGATCAAGAGGAAGATCCAAGAACTGCTCCACAAGGGGCACATACATCCCAGCTCATCACCTTGTGGGAGCTTAATCGTTTTGGTGCAGAACAAATATGGGACCTGGCGAATATGCCTTGATTATCAGGCTCTGAATAAAATCACAGTCTGAAACTGGTACCCGATTCCTCGAATCGATGACCTCCTTGATCAGCTCATGAGGGAAAAATACTTTAGTAAGATTGATATGAAGTCTGCCTACCACTAGGTCCCAATAGAACAGACAGATGTATGGAAGACCACCTTCAAGTCAAAAGAAGGTATTTTTGAATGGTTGGTCATGCCCTTTGGTTTGACAAATTCTCCAACAACTTTTATGAGGATTATGGACGATATCCTACGACATTTCACCAATACTTTTGTAGTGGTGTATCTGGATGACAACCTCATCTACAGTAAGACTTGGACAGAATACTTGCGGCATATTCAGTAGGTTCTGCACACTATGCGACGGCACAAACTATATGCAAACTTTGAAAAATGCTTCTTTGGCATGGACAAGGTCCATTACTTAGGCTACATCATTGATCGGCATAGTGTGCATGTGGATCCAGCCAATATCCATGTCATCTGTGACTGGCCAGCCCCAACCACACTCACTGAACTGCGGAGCTTCTTGGGCCTCACCAATTTCTATCGCAGGTTCATGTTGGGATTCTCTCATATCGCATGGGCCCTCAGCCAAGTAACCAGGGGTGGAGGTAAGGAAAAATTTGTGTGGGGCTTGTACCAACAATAATCCTTTAACGACTTGAAGAAGAGTTTGTGCTCATCCCCAACACTTTCATTACCATACCTGCAACATCCCTTTGAAATCGAGACAGATGCTTTAGACTATGTTGTTGGCATCGTTCTCACTCAACATGGCCACCTCGTGGCATATCATAATAAGACACTATCAGATGTTGTCCATAAATACCCTACTTATGACAAAGAAATGTACTTTATTATGCAAGCATGCTGCCATTGGAGACATTACATTCTTGGGAAGGAGACAGTCATCCACAGTAATCAAAATCCACTACAGTTCATACATACCCAAGGAAAATTGCATAATGACTGCCATCATAAGTGGTCCACATACTTACAAAAGTTCCACCTCAACATAAAGTATAAAACAAGAAGTACCAATTGAGTTGTTGATTTCCTCAGCTGACCTCCAATTATGGCACTCACCACAGTGCTAGACTCTTGCGGCCATGAGACCTCTGGATGGTCCCACCTCTACGAGACAAACCCTGACTTCTCCACCACCTACCAAATTTTGGGTGCCAACTCAGTGGTTGCTAATTTCCATCTTCAAGATGGGTTTTTGTGTCGTTTGGGCCATCTATGTGTTCCATCAAGAGAGAGCGCGAACCTGATTTTGGAATCTCACTACAGTTGGGTGGTAGGACAGTTTGGCATCAAAAAGACATTGGCAGTGTGGTAGAAACATTTCTACTAACCAAAACTTCGACAGGATGTCGGCAAGTATATCAGGTCCTACACCACCTGCCCTATTGCCAAACCAAACACTAAGAAATAGGGCCTGCACACCCCTCTTCCTACTCCTAATAGGCCATGGCAATCCATCTCAATGGACTACATGTTGGGCCTCCCGTCCACCAAGGGGGAAATGACTGTTTTTGTGGTTGTTGATCTCTTTTCCAAGATGGCGATTCTAGCCGCCTGCAAGAAGAAAATGAAAGCAGAAGCCAGTGCCAAACTCTTCTTTGAACGAGTATGGGTACATTTTGGGATCCCACAAACCATTATCTCAAACCATGACAGTCGGTTCCTCGGCACATTTTGGTCGAGCCTCTGGTCACTGCTGGATACCAAGCTTACCAAATCCACTGTCTTCCACCCCCAGACAGATGGCCAAACTGAGGTCATCAATTGGATGATCGTACATATCTTGCACATGTACAATTCAAAACACCCCCACACATTTGATGAGAGACTTCCCTATGTCTATCATAGCTACAACCAAGCCCTGCATAGCTCAACTAGTCACGGCCCCTTTCAGGTGGGGATGGGATTCCAACCATTAGGCCCCATGGATGTTTCACTACCCCCGGTGACCACCTCGTCTGACTCATCCCCTGCTCCACCAGAAGCTGACAAAGCCACCTGGTTCATTAAGAAGATCCAGTACATCCACCAACAGTTTCAAGATATTCTATGGAAGTCTAATGCCAAGTACAAGCAGCATGATCAACATCGGGCGCCACATAAGTTTCAAGTGGGAGACAAAGTTTGGTTGCACTTGCAGAAAGAACACCTTACAGAGCCCCATTGGAAGCTTCGCCCACTCCGTTATAGGTCGTACACCATCATTGTTGGCCCTTGACCAAGTTTTGAGGAACACTTGGTCATATTTGACCATTTTTGGACTTCGACAGCTTATCAAAGATGGAGCACAATGCGAAGCAGAGATCGTGGAAGCTAGACCCCTTTCTTGGGTCCTTTTTGGGTTTTGGGGGATAATGTAATGGTTATAGGATGTCGTCCCATGGGTTTAACCATGTTTAGGCCTATTTTGTAAAGTATAAATAAGTATCTAGGCAATGTAAGAGAGGGAAATAAGCTAAGTGCTAGTAAAGGCTTTGTGTATACTGTGTGACCGACTTACAGAGCTGAGTGCAAGTGTTGTAAATGTTGAGTGCATGGATTGTAAGAATGCTCTGTGCTAGATCTACTCCGGGAAGGAGGATCTGGCGAGGTGCGCGCAGATATCCTGTCCTATGTGGAGTACAAGTTTGAGCTTTGTGTTGTAACCAGATTGACCAAAGCTAATAAAGAAGAAGAAGACTTTGTGGACGTAGCCCCAGGGTGGGGGTGAAACACGGTAAACTTGTGTGTTGTGCTCAGTGCCTCGACCTAATGTGTTTCTCTCTTCCCATGTGTTGTGCTTTGATATGATTATGCTATGTGCTTTTCTATGATATACTTAGATAGATCTACTTTGCTTTGTGCTTCTTAGATGTATGGGTGTAGATATGACATATATGAAAGTGCTAAGTGCTAGACCTATTTTGTTGTTTCTAAGTGCTAACTTAACCTAGATCTAAGTGAATGTTGTGGTGCTCTGCACCATCTGCGGAGTGCCATGAGGGTTAAATAATGATGAATGATCTATGCTAAAGTGTTTTCTAAGTGTTAGAATCACATATTTGTGTCCCAACTAAGGTTGCAGACACCTGAGTCTTGCAACCACCCCTGCCTCTACCTCGGGTGAGACTTCATCTGCTTCGCAGGTGTTGCCGAAAGGGTCGGTAGTTAGGGTTTTTTTGGTGTGTTGTTGAAGCGTTGAACCATGGGTCTACCTCTGTGCCAGCAAATGGTTATGTTTTCGGGACCTGAAACTCTGATTGCTAGGAACTAAGGAAGAAGAAACTTTGTGCAAAAGGAATCTCTGTGCATAGATCTGTTGCCCTAGTGTGTAGCTTTTTACTCGACCTGTGAAGCTTTATGCCAGGAATAAGGTTAGATATGAAGAAAGGAAGATCATATCTGAAGAAAGAAGAAAGATCTGAACGCTCTGTGCTCTAAGAAAAGTAAAAGTGGAAATTTCTGAAAGAAAGAGGTCAGATCTACAGAAAAGAGGTAATATCTGCAAGCTATGTGCTCTAATAAAGGTAATAATAGTCAAAAGTTCTTAGATCTGGAAGCTTTGTGATTTGTAGAAGTGAGATAAGTGAATTTTTTTTGTTTCTAGAGCATGGATCTAGGTATGTTTGATAGATTATGTCCTAGCTTAAAAACTAGGGCCTTAATAGATGAAAGAAAGCTTGATATGAATAGATATGATAAGTATAATGATCGATATGTTATACCTATGCATAGAAAGAATGTCTGGACTAAAAAATGGATGCAGGATCCTAGAAAGAAATTTTTGCAGGCTAGCCATTATGATCCTAGTGCGTAGTATAAGAAGAGTTGGGGATCATTGAAGAGAAATAGAGTATTAACTCTTTGTTACAGTTGCAGAAGACCAGGACATCTTGCTAAGGAATGCCCTGGGAGAAAACCTAGTTGTTGTTGGATCATGTTGTCATTGATGCCAATGGTTTGATTGATTGATGTCATTGATTGATGTCAAGTGATTGATTGATGTCAAAGGATTGATTGATTGATGATTGATGTAATATAATATGTATTGTCCTTGATGAGAAT
>ML790238.1:159897-208426 GCA_009831015.1 Picea engelmannii
TACATACATCTTGTGTTCTTTGTGTTCATTGTGGTGATGACTTGTTGATGATATATTGTTGATATATGTTGTTGATATGTGCTCACATCTAACTAGTTATAAATGAAAACAATGGTTAATGAATAAATGTTGAATGCTAATTGATGAGTTTTTGTGCAAGAGGGAAGTTTTGGGAAAAAGAGCCCCACACTCATTCACCCCCCCTCTAAGTGTGGTAGGTGTGTCCAACAGTTGCCTCTATTGTAAGGATATGGACTATGAAGTACTGGATTTCCCTAGAATGATTGTTAGACTTGAAAAGATGAATATGGAGCAATCAAACCCTAAAGGAGACCAAGAGACTAAGATTATAGAAGAACCCCAGCAAGAATCAGAGAAAGTATTAATACAGATGAAAAAAACCCTGAAGGAACATAAAGATGTATGATTACTAGAGATATTCAAAGAAAATGAGCAAGTCGAAGCAAGAATAGGGGACTTCGACATTGACTGTATTCTCGATGAAGAAACACAAGTGAACATTATGCCAAAAAAAACTGGGGAATCTATAGGGAAGCCTGCCATGATTCCTTCATTGGGAGGAATAGGACTATTCAGAGGAAAAATGATGATGTTATGTGGAAAACTCGCTCAGATACCTATGACAGTCAATGGAACTTCGACAAAAGAAGACTTTGATATTATCAAATTCATTGAGGACAATGCCCCGTTTACTATGCTACTCGGAAAACCTTGGATTGAAAGAGATCAAGCCAGAAAGAAGAAAGAAGAAGAGGTTTTAGAACAGCAGAGACGAGTTAAAAGATTTCATGACTAAAAGGATCGCACAGTTAATAAAAGGATAGGAGAACCAATTGAAGCCATCTGACACTAGAATCCCAGATGTTGAGGCCAAAGCTACACAAAAGGATGAAATTTCTACCCCATACAAAGAAGAAGTGATATACCTAAACCCTACGAGAGAATCTCACTAGCACGAAGTGACTATGTCCAAGGAAAATAAGAATAAAAATGAGAAGAGAATCACTGAGATGAAGCTCACTGGAAAGAAGGATAGAAATATAAGTAAGAAGAAGGCTAATATTGAAAAATTATAGATGATCCCAGAGGGTACCTCGCAGCAAGACACTTTGCAGAATTGGAGCTTCGCCGGGATATCAGAACAACGACATATGCCACTTCGTTGAGGCGAAGTAATATAGCCATTGGAAGCCAATATAACCGTTTGAATGCCACTCTGAATGGGTCCGAAAGAATTTATGGCTCCCCACTAAACCGTTAGACTGTGCCATAACGGACAGAACATAAGTTAATGCAGCCTCATACCCGTTGCAAGCAGACTGTTGCTAAGTTTCCCTACTTAGTTCGTTGCACCACACACTGAGAATACTTTTTTCTAAGTGATAATATGATCTCGAAACCTGAGATTACTTCACCCTGTGATCATTTCCTTGTTCCCATACTGTTCAATGTAGTCTCTGAATTCATTTCACACCCGAGCTAGTTGACCCAATCTTGTATGTTGGACGAGCTCAGTGTTGCTGAGAAAGTAGTTGAAGAAGTTTTGATTGACTTAATGACTGAGAGAGTCATTTCAGAGCGATGATTATCTACAGGAGTCCAAGAATCGTCAACAAGAGGAACCCAGGCCTCCCCTTCCACTGCTCGCACTGGTCCATCCTGGCCGACCGATGAGAAACGGACCAAGCACAGGGATGACATCACAAATGCCAACCTTATCCCATGCATTCTACCTACTTACTTACCACCTCTAAGCAGTGCCATCAACTGTGACAGTGTACCTCGCGACTTCGAGTACACTTTGATCACCGTGTACCTTCCAAAAGGGGTGCGCGCAGTTCGCGCTGACCAGGATAAGCTTGCAGCATTGAAATTTAGTTTTTTTAACCTTGGAGATCATAAAGTTTATAGCATGTTAGCCCCACATAAGTACTTAACCAGGACCAAAGGTAAGAATTCTAAGATTGTCCCATAGTCATGGACCCAGAACCTCACGCAATCCACACTACTTAATGTAATGAAGATCCTGCACTTCGACAGACACCAGGAAGTCAACACATGCATCAAGTTGTTGTTGTCCTGCTACCACAGAGGATACTTATGGTTGGACCGCCGCATCACTGTGTATCCGACCTTGATCAATCAGATCACAGGCCTTAGTATGCAAGGCCCTGACCCATAGGAGTTTTACCCTGGAAAGACCTCAGACCAAGCACTAGCGTAGAGGATAAAATAAACTTATGGTGATGTTGAGAAAGGCACGTGAGGCTACAAGGTAGCCTCTATCCAGAGTGGCGTAGTGCACCTTTCCTGTCAGTTGGTCATGGGAAATCTAGTTCACAAGAACAAACCAGCACAAGTGACTGGATTCGTAGTCGACCTCACAAGGAAGTGCACCGAGGGACTACAGATGAACTGGGTGCAGTACCTTGTAAACCAGCTAGAGCTTGATTGCAAAGAAGTGCAAGACCAAGGGTATGAGTTCCACTTTAGTTGGTTTCTCATACTAATCACTTTCATCGCCTGGGAGCTACCAGAAGGTGCCACTTTTCCAGAGATCGAACCCTTAAAACCATTGGCCATGAAATTTTGTACGTTTTGGTACTCCAGTGACATGAACAAGCAGTGGCAATCCAATGTCGTCTTCCACGCATATTACAACCAATTGAAGAATGCAATCTAGTATACATCGCGCCTCACCCCAAACACACTTCATAGGTTTAGACCTTTGATAAAATTCAGCGTGGACCGCCACTTCACCTATATCACAGCACACGCTAATGAGCACAAATAGAATCTCCAGTCGTACTACAAGTTGACAGAAGAAGACTTGGAGAAGATTACCAAGGAATGGTCGACGGACCTCCTTGTTGCAGCTAACCCCGCAGAAATTTCCGACATGGAAAGCCCTGAAGCTATGTCGGATACACCTGGACCAAGAAATACTAAGAAGGATGATGAAGTTCAAGATGTCCATATCACATCCACGAAGACTACTTCGATCTCACCTGTGCAGGGAGGCGATGGTGAAGAACTAGGTGGCACAGAAGTTGAGCAAAACAAAGGCGAGGTTACTTTGCCTAGAGAGGAGGAGGATCCCACTAAGAAAAGGAAGATTAACCCACCAAATCCCTCATCTCGAAAGAAAACTAAGGCCCCCAGACTACATTTAATACTACCCTCACACCGAACGACTTTGACTTCTTAATTGTTGCGCTAAATGATGCTTCACTAGAGATCGCAGAAAAGAAAGAAGTGAAGCAGGAGGAGGTATTCAGCCGAATTAAGGGTGAACTTCAAGAAGTGAAACAGGCACTCCAGACCAGCCGAGCAGTTTCTACTGCACCCTTGATAATTGGAACAGCAGGAACAGGTGATGGGCCCACCCAATTACAGCAAATCGCCGAGAAAGTCGAAGCTCGCCTTTGACGAGCTCAAGAAGACACAGCACAAGCCACCCAGGCTTTGACACAATTACAAAGCGCACTTGTACAAAAACAGAGTAAGGAAAAATGGGAAAATCTTGCCCTGCAAGCGAAGTGGGATGAGGAAAAATCACAATTACAGCAGAGCAAGGACCAGTTGCTAGCAGAACAACTTGAAGTATAGGAAAGGGTTCACAAAGCACTTCGCTATGTGATAGTCATAAAAGTGAAGATTGAAGAATGTGTCCCACAGCAGGTGGCACAACTTGAAGAAGTAATCCAGCAACTTCAGCAGTGAATCGTAGATCTGGAACTTCGTACCGTACCTGAGACTCCTCAAGAAATAAGAGATCTAAGGGAGGAAACTGCCTGTAGCGCAGTTGGCCGATTAAAAACCTTTTCCTTGGAATGAAAGCAGTTGAGTGCTAGAAGCGCCCAGACTTATGAGAACCTCACAGAGAATCCAGAGTTGAAGGCATTGGAGGCACAGCTCTAAGAAGAAAAGCAACACGCAGATACGCTACAGGCGCAACTGAAGGCCTTGACCCCAGTCAAAAGAATGAAGAGGTTTGTAGAACAATGCACCACCCAACAAAAGGTACACATGCTCCAAAGTAAAGTGATGGAAGTCTCCCAACGAATTCAACCAATCCAAGAAAAGGCATGCCAACTGTTCACTGAAGTTGAGATCTAGGGAACCGAGCTTGAACAAGTTGTCATCACCACAGAACAACGCCTGGAAGGGCCAATAAACAATGCAGTGATCCAGGAGTTCACTGAGAAAGAGGTTGTCACACTGCAGCAGGTCGAAGTAGCTCGAGCCAAGATCGAGGCATTCAAGGCAGAATTGATCAGACCAGACTGACTCAAGACGAGTCACAGGTGAGTGTTGGGGGCCTATTGTCCCTTGACTAAGTTTTGAGGAACACTTGGTCATATTTGACCATTTTTGGCTTTCAACAGCTTGTCAAAGATGGAGCACAATGCAAAGCAGAGATCCTGGAAGCTAGACCCCTTTCTTGGGTCCTTTTTGGGTTTTTTGTGATAATGTAATGGGTATGGTATGTCTGCCCATGGGTTTACCCATGTTTAGGCCTATTTTGTAAAGTATAAATAAGTAGCTAGGCAATGTAAGAGAGGGAAATAAGCTAAGTTCTAGTAAAGGATTTGTGTATACTGTGTGACCGACTTGCAGAGATGAGTGCAAGTGTTGTAAATGTTGAGTGCACGGATTGTAAGAAGGCTCTGTGCTAGATCTACTCGGGGAAGGAGGATATGGCGAGGTGCACGTAGATCTCCTGTCCTATGCGGAGTACAAGTTTGAGTTCTGTGTTGTAACCAAGTTGACCAAAGCTAATAAATAAGAAGAAGACTTTGTGGACGTAGCCCCAGGGTGGGGGTGAACCACGGTAAACCTATGTGTTGTGCTCAGTGCCTCGACCTAATGTGTTTGTCTCTTCCCATGTGTTGTGATTTGATATGATTATGCTATGTGCTTTGCTATGATATACTTAGATAGATCTACTTTGCTTTGTGCTTCTTATATGTATGGGTGTAGATCTGACATATATGAAAGTGTTAAGAGCTAGACCTATTTTGTTGTTGCTAAGTGCTAACTTAACCTAGATCTAAGGGAATGTTGTGGTGCTCTGCGCCATCTACGGAGTGCCATGAGGGTTAAATACTGATGAATGATCTATGCTAAAGTGTTTTATAAGTGTTAGAATCATAGATATGTGTCCCAGCTAAGGTTGCAGACACCTGAGTCTTCCAACCACCCCTGCCTCTACCTCAGGTGAGACTTCATCTGTTTCACATGTGTTGCCGAAAGGGCCGATAGTTAGGTTTTGTTGGTGCATTTTCGAAGCGTTGAACCCTGGGTCTGCCCCTATGCCAAAAATCACCAAGGTTGTGGGTGATAATTGTTTTGAGCTCAACATTCTCCCTTTCCTTGGCCTACACCCAGTCTTCAACGTGGCTCTCCTTCGGCCATATTTCCCACCATTATTGGACACCTCAAAGATAGAAGAGCAGTTGACACCAACAGAGATCAACCCCGACTACATGCAACAGGAATCTAGTGATCATATTGTGTACACACAGATCAAGGGCACTCGAAAGTAAAGGATCCATCTTTATCAAGTCATCAAAGCAAGGGAGCTCCTGCACCAAGGCAAGTGGCTCACCCGTGGCCAAATTCAGCAGAAATTTCCTCATCTGATGGGGGAACTCAATGCAATGGATACAATTTCTTCCTAAGGAGGGAGGATTGATCCATATGGATATCAGTGGCCACCCACCTTTTCCAACTCGCTCAAAACAATTTTCTGGCAATTTTGGCAATTTACTATTTTTAGTAGTTTTTAACTTTCGAGGCCATTTTGAGGGCCTAAATGAAGGTTTTTTGGTATCGAGATTCTCAATTAATGCCAAAGGCTATGATTGAACCACCAAAATTAATATCCTTGACGATACATTTCCAACAGGCTATCATGCGCCTAAAATGAACATCATATGCAAACGTTACGACCCTGGGAAGTTGATGTACTAACTTACCCAAACGAGGCCCACATGAATTTTAGCACTTCATCTCCTAGGGTTAGGTTTTTGGATGTCTAGGTTTTTTGACATTCCTGTTTATTGTAAAAATACCTTCAGAGCCTCATTGTAATGATCTTCTTGCAAATGAGTGCAGTCATCACATCTCTTCTCAGAGATAAGCCGCCACCATTCCAGCAAGCTTGTTTTTCGTTGCATTTTACAGTTTCATCTTATTTCCTTATTGAATAGAAAACCAGTTTTACTATATCTATGTTATTATGTGTTAAGAATATTTTAATAATTTGTATTCATTTCATTTTTCTCATAAAATATGGATCAATGGTATCAGTGTGGTCTGCTCCTTGTCATCTTAATGCATGTCCCCAACGAGGTCAGGGTACAAAGAATTGGATCTCGAGCTTGTTTCTCTTGAGGACAAAAGCTCTCGCACGCCCAAGCGACCTCTCATGGCAGAAGAAAAGAAATATGATGGGATAGGAGATCCTTTCAAAATCTTGCTTGAGGAATCCCTCATGCAATAGAGGAACGAGATGATGGATAGTTTCACGCAAATCCTTCGGCGACTATCAACAGGTGACGCATATTCCTCAAGCGGAGGCGTCGCCCCCTTAAAGGTACAAATAAACTTAGATATTCCTATATTTGAAGGTCAGATAGACTCAGATGTTGTAGACAAGTGTTTGAATCTACTACAAGGGTATTTTTCAGTCCATAACTTTTTGAATAGATAAAATATTACTTTTTCACTCCTCAAAGTCTTTCCCCATGTCAAAGATTGGTGGGAAACTTTTTGTGACCAAAAATAAATAGAGGAACCCTCATTATTTATAGTCGTGGCCACATGGGAATCCTTTAGGGATGTTATTAAGGAACAATACTATCCTGTCGAAATTTATGACGACTTGTACACCAAATGGGCCACACTGCGCCAAGAAAGAGATCAAGCAGTCCAGAGTTCACAAATATCTTCCATAACTTGCGCACCAAGTTGGGTATCAAAGATTCAGAGGGACATCTAGTGCTCAAGTATAGCGGTTCTCTGCATAGACACATCTAGACCGAAATGGAATTTCTGGACATCTCGTCCTTGGGCGCGGCCTACTGATATGCCGTCAAAATCGAGCAGAAGCTCAAACAAAAGACGCACCAATTTGGTCCTGGGAACCGCTCAAAGAAAACTCTAGAAAGGGGCAACACATACGTCCCATCTCATCGCCCTGTGGGAGCTCAATCGTGCTGGTGCAGAACAAAGACAGGGCCTAGCGACTCTCCATTGATTACCTGGCTCTAAATAAAATCACATTCCGAAACCGATACCTGATTCCTTGAATCGACGACCTCCTTGATCAGCTCAAGGGGGCCAAATACTTCAGTAAGATTGATCTGAAGTCTGGCTACCACCAGGTCCCAATAGAACAGACATATGTATGGAAGACCGCCTTCAACTCAAAAGAAGGTATTTTTGAATGGTTGTTCATGCCCTTTGGTTTGACAAATGCTCCAACAAATTTTATGAGGATGATGGACGATATCCTACGAACTTTCACCAATACTTTTGTAGTGGTGTATTTGGATGAAATCCTCATCTACAGCAAGACTTGGGCAGAAATCTTGCAGCATATTCAGCAGGTTATACACACCCTTTGGCAGCACAAACTATATGCAAACTTGGAAAAATGCTCCTTCGGCATGGACAAGGTCCATTACTTAGGATAAATCGTTGGTCAACATGGTGTGCATGTGGATCCAACCAAGATCCAGGTCATCCATGACCAGCCAGTCCCAACCACACTCATTGAACTTCGGAGGTTCTTGGGCTTCGCAAATTTCTATCGCAGGTTCGTGTTGGAATTCTCTCCTATCGCATGGACCCTCAGCCAAGTAACCAGGGGTGGCGGTAAGGAAAAATTTGTGTGGGGAATGTCCCAACAACAAGCCTTCTATGACTTGAAGAAGCGATTGTGCTCATCCCTAGTACTTTCATTACCAGACCTGCAACATCCCTTTGAGATTGAGACATATGCTTCAGACTATATTGTGGGCATTGTTCTCACTGAACATGGAAACCCTATGGCATATCATAGTGAGACACTATCAGATATTGTCTATAACTACCCTACTTACGATAAATAAATGTACTCCATTATGTAATCCTGCCTCCAGTGGAGACATTACATTCTTGAAAAGGAGACAGTCATCCACACTGATCACAAGCCACTATAGTTCATGCAGACCTAAGGAAAATTGCAGAATGACCACCGTCAGAAATGGTCCAATTACTTACAACAGTTCCACCTCAACATCAAGTATAAAAAAAGAAGTACCAACTGAGTTTATTATTTCCTCGACTGACCTCCAGTCACGACACTCACCACGGTGTTAGACTCTTGCGTTCACGAGATCTCTAGATGGCCCCACCTCTACGCGACAGACCTTGACTTCTCCACCACCTACCAAATGTTGGGCGCCAACTCAGTGGTTGCTAATTACAATCTTCAATATGGGTTTTTGTGTCGTCTGGGCCATCTCTATGTTCCATCAAGCGAGCACACGAAGATAATTTGGGAAGCTCACTATAGTCGGGTGGCAGGACACTTTGGCGTCGAAAAAACAGTGGCAGTATTGCAGAAAAATTTCTACTGGTCAAAATTTCGATAGGATGTCGGAAAGTATATCACATCTTGCACCACCTGCGTTATTTCAAAACTGACCACTAATAAATAGGGCATGCACAGCCCTCTGCCTACTCCTGACAGGCCGTGGGAATCCATCTCAATGGACTACAAATTGGGCCTCCTGTCCACAAAGAGGGGAAATGACTATGTTTTTGTGGTTGTTGATCGCTTTTCCAAGATGGTGATTCTAGTCGCCTGCAAGAAGAACATGAAAGCAAAAGCCACTACCAAGCTCTTCTTTGAATGAGTATGGGTACATTTTGGGATCCCATAAACCATCATCTCAGACCATGATAGTTGGTTCCTCAACACATTTTGGTCGAGCCTCTGGTCATTGTTGGACACCAAGCTTACCAAATCCACTACCTTCCACCCCGAGACAGATGGCCAAACTAAGGTCATCAATCGGATGATTGTACATATCCTGTGCATGTACAATTTAAAACACCCCCACAGATGGGATGAGATTCTTCCCTATGTCTAGCATAGCTACAACCGAGCCCTGCATAGCTCAACTAGACACAACCCCTTTCAAGTCGGGTTGGGATTCCAACCATTGGGCCCCATGGATGTTGCACTACCCCTGGTGACAACCTTGGTCGAATCGTCCCCTACTCCACCAGATGCTAACAAAGCCACTCGGTTCATTGAGCAGATCTAGCTCATCCTCCAATAGGTTCAAGATATTCTACAGAAGTCTAATGCCAAGTACAAGCAACGCCATGATCAACATTGGGTGCCACATAAGTTTCAAGTGGGAGACAAAGTTTGGTTGCACTTGCAGAAAAAACCACTTATAGGTCCCCATCAGAATCTTTTCCCACTCTGTTATGGGTCGTACACCATCACCAAGGATGTGGGTGACAATGCTTTTGAGCTCAACATTCCCCAATTCCTTGGCCTACACCTAGTCATCAACGTGGATCTCCTTCGGCCATATTTCCCACCATTATTGGACACCTCATAGATATCATAGAATTTGAAACCAACAGAGCTCAACCCTGAATGCATGCAACGGGAATCCAATGATCATATTGTGAACACACAGATCAAGGGCACTCGACAGCAAAGGATCCATATTTATCGAGTCGTCAAAGCAAGGCAACTCCTGCACCAAGGCAATTGGCTCACCCGGGGCCAAATTCAGCAGAAGTTTCCTCATATGATGGGGTAAATCAATGAAATGAATACCATTTCTTCCTAAGGAGGGAGGATTTAACCAGGTGGATATCGGTGGCCACCCACCTTTTCCAACTCGATCAAAACAGTTTTCTGGCAATTTTGTCAATTTACTAGTTGTAGCAGTTTTTAACTTCCAAGGCCATTTTGAGGGCCTAAATGAAAGTTTTCCTTGAGCCCCCAAAATTAATCTCCTCGAACATACCTTTCAAATGGTCTATCGTGCGCCTAAAACAGATATCGTATGCAAACGTTATGACCCCGGGAAGTTGATGTACTAACTTACCCAAACGGGGCCCACATGACTTTTGGTGCTTCATCTCCTAGGGTTAGGTTTTTAGATGTCTAGGGTTTTTAACATTCCTATTTATTGTAAAAAGGCCTTCTGAGCCTCATTGTGTTGGCATATGGGCATACCCATGGTTCAATGCTACAACAACGCACCAACAAAACACTAACTACTGGCCCTTTCGGCAACACCTACGAAGTAGATGAAGTCTCACCCAAGGTAGAGGCAGGGGTGGTTGCAAGACTCGGGTGTCTGCAACCTTAGCTGGGACACAGATATGTGGTTGTAATACTTAACAGAGCACTTAGCATTGACATTTCATCAATATTTAACCACTATCTACTCCGCAAATAAAATAGAGCATCGCATCATTCATTCAGATCTGATGTATCTAAGCACTTATCATAGATAAGTAGGTTAGCATCGCATCATTCATTCAGATCTGATGTATCTAAGAACTTATCATAGATAAGTAGGTTAGATATAACAAATTTAGGCACTAGAACATTCATATAAGTCAGATATAACATCCATATAACATCCTTTTTCTTACATTACCTAGACATCTATTTATACTTTACAAAATAGGCCTAAACATGGGTAAACCCATGCGTTGACATCCCATACCCGTTACATAATCCCAAATCCAAAAAGGGACCCAAAAAGGGGTCGATATCTCATGATATCTACTTCGTCTTGCGCTCCACCTTCGAAAAGTTGTTGAAGTCCCAAAATAGTTCAAACTTGACCAAGGATCTCCCAAAACTTGGTCAAGGGCCAACAGGCCCCCAACACTCACCTGTGACTCGTCCCGAGTCACTCTGATCTAGGTATCTTTTCTTCGAAAGCCTCAATCTTGGCTCGAGCTACTTCAAATTTTTGTTGTGCCATAGTCTCTTGTGCAGTTAACTCTTGGATGACTACCTCGTTCACAAGTCCCTCCAGGCATTGTTCAGTTGTAGTGACAATATGCTCTAGTTCTGCTCCTCGGCCTTGGACCTCTGTGAAAAATTGGTAAGCCTTATCTTGTACAGGTTAGAGCCTATGAGTTACTTCCATAACTCTGCTCTAGATAGTGTGAACATGTTGTTGGGTGGTGCATTTCTCTTGGGATCGCTTCATTCTTTCCACAGCTGACAGGGGCTTCAGTTGTGCTTGTATTGTTTCGGCTTTATACTTCACCTCTTGGAGTTGCGACTCCAGTGCCTTCAGTTCTAGATTCTCAGTGAGTTGCTCGTAGGTCTAGGCACTCTGATCAGTAATTTTCTTACATTCCATAGAAAGGGATTTTATTCTCCCAACTACGCTTCGAGCAGTTGCTTCTCTTTTATCCCTTACATCCTATGGAGTCTCGCGCACTACATAGAGCTCTAAGTCTGCTATGTGTTGTTGTAGTTGTTGGATAGCTTCTACGAGCTGCTCTACTTACTGCGTGACTCGATCCTCTGCCTTTATTTCTACAACTTTCACAGAACGAAGTGCTCTGCTGACTGCTTCTTTCACTTCGAGTTGCTCTGAGAGCAACTGTTCTTTTCCTTGTTGTATCTGTGTTTTTTCTTCATCAAAATTTTCTTGGAGAGAAATCTTTTCCTATTCTGTAGCTTGGCGTTATTCTACAAGTACTCCCTACACTTGCTTCAAGGCTTGGGAGGCTTTTTTTGTTTCTTCTTGTGCTCATCAAAGGCGAGCTTCGACTATATTAGCTAGTCGGTGGATTTGGGTTGGATCATCTCCCAACTCTGTTTCTCCCGATGGCAGAGGCGCAATGGAGATTGCACGGCTGGACTGAAGGGAATTTTGTACCCCATAAATTCCTTTCTACCCATTCAGGGGGTCGGTCGAACGGTTATATTGGTCCCAACGGCTATATTTCTTTGCCATGGCGAAGTTCCATGTGACATTGTTCTGTTATCCCGAAAAAGTTCCAATTTTGCAAATTTTCCTTCTGCGAAGTTCCCTCTGGAACCTTCTGTAACTTGTCGATCTTAGCTCTCTTGTTATTTAGTTGTCTAGATTTCTTCCGAGTGAGCTTTGTCTCGGTATTCCTTTTTCCATTCTGATTCTTATCTTCTTTTGGCATAGTTACTTCGCGTTGTTGAGATTCTTTCCTAAGATTCAAGGGTGATACTTCTTCTTTATCTGGAACAAGTACTTCAATATTCTGTGGGTATTCTATTGTTCTTGCAACTTTGACATCCATGTCTCTGATGTTAAATAGCTTTGATTTGTTCTTAGGTTCTTCAATTAAGTGTGTGATCCTTCTAGTCATAAGTGTGTGATCCTTCTAGTCATAAAATCTCTTTCAATCCAAGGTTTTCCTAGTAGCATGGTAAATGGGGCGTTGTTCTCAATAAATTTAATAATCTCAAAATATTCCTCTATCGAAGTTCCATTGGCACTCATAGAAATTTGGGTGAGCTTTCCACATAGGTTTATCAGCTTTCCTTTGAATAGTCTTATTCCTCCTAATGAAGGAATCATAGCAGGCCTTCCTATAGCTTACCAAGTTATTTTTTTCATGATATTCACCTGTGTTTCCTCATCCAAAACACAGTCAATGTCGAAGTCTCCTATTCTTGCTTCAAGGCATTCTTTTTCTTTGAATATCTCAGGTAAGCTGACATGTCGGTGGTTATTCAGGGTTTCTTTTATCTGTAGAAATACTTTCTTTGATTCTTTCTGGAGTTCTACCATTTCTGGATCTGCCTTAGGGTTTTCTTGTCTCGTGTTCATTCCTTCAATCTTAGCAATCATTATAGGGAAATCCAATAATTCATGGTCCATAGCTTTGCAACAAAGACAACTAGGTCTTCTTCCAGGGCACTCCTTAGAAAGATGTCTCAGTCTTCTGCAACTGTAACAGAGGGTTAATCCTCTCTTTATTTTAAATGATTCTCAGCTCTTTCTTTACTACACACTAGGATCATAGTAGCTAACCTACAATCATTTATTTCAAGGATCCTGCATCCACTTGTTAGTCCAAACATTCATTCTATGCATAGGTATAAGATATCTTTCACTATTATTATCAGATCTACACATATCAAACCTTCTTTCATCTATTAGTGCCCTAGTTTTCAAGCTAGGACAAAATCTATCAAACATACCTAGATCCATACTTTTGAAACAAAAATTTCCACTTATATTACTTCTATAGAGCACAAATATTTTAAATCTAAAATGTTTCACTATTCTTACCTTTATCAGAGTACAGAGCTTGCAGATCTTACCTAGTTTCTTCAGATCTGACCTATTTTCTTCAGATCGGGCTTCTTATTTAGTACAGAGATTTTATAGTTTCAAGATGGATCTTTGCACAAAGCTTCTTCTTCCTCGGTGCCCACCAATCACAGTTTCATATCCTAGCAACGGAACCATTTGTTGGCACAGGGGCAGACCCAGGGTTCAATTCTACAACAGTGCACCAACAAAACCCTAACTATCGGCCCTTTCAGCAACACCTGCGAAGCAGATGAAATCTCACCCGAGGTAGAGGTAGGGGTGGTTGCAGGACTAGGTGTCTACAACATTAGTTGGGACATAAATCTATGATTTTAATACTTAACAGAGCACTTAGCACCGACAGTTCATCAATATTTAACCATTATATACTTCACAGATAAAACAGAGCATCGCATCATGATGTATCTAAGAACTTATCATAGAGAACTAGGTTAGATCTAACATATTCAGGCACTAGCACATTCATATAAGTCAGATCTAACATCCATATCCATCATTAGCACAAAGCATAAACAGATCTATCTATCTATATCCAAGCACTTAGCAAGAAAAGACATAAACACATCAACACATTGCACAAAGCAGAGAAACACAGCATATACGTGGTTCACCCCCACCCTGGGGCTACATCCACCAACTTTTCTTCTTTATTATCTTTGCCAAGCTTTGTATAGGCACATAGCATCAAAATCCTACTCCACAAAAGACAGGAGATCTGCGCACACTTCGCCAAATCCTCCTTCTTCGAGCTAGGGTAAATCACCAAGCCTTCTTACAATTACTTGCACGTAGCTCTACAAGTCTCACACAGTATGCACAGAGCACTTACAATCCTTCAATCACATAGATCTAGCACTTAGCCATTCGTAACTGCCCTTTTCTTACATTGCCTAGACATCTATTTATACTTTACAAAATAGGCCTAAACATGGGTAAACCCATGGGCTGACATCCCATACCTGTTGCATAATCCCAAATCCAAAAAAGGACCCAAAATGGGGCTGAGATCCCGCGATCTCTGCTTCATCTTGCACTCTTCCTTCGACACGCTGTCGAAGTCCCAAAATAGTTCAAACTTGACCAAGGATCTCCCAAAACTTGGTCAAGGGCCAACACATTGTAATGATATTCTTGTGAATGAGTGAAACCATCACACTCTTCTCATAGATGAGCCGACACCATTCCAGCAAGCTTGTTTTCCGCTGCATTTTACAGTTTCATCTTATTTCCTTATTGAATAGAAAACCAGTTTTATTGTATCTCTGTTATTTTGTGTTAAACATATTTTAATAATTTGTATTCATTTCATTCTGCTCATAACATCTGGATCAGTGGTGTCAGAGCGGTTTGCTCCTTGTCATCTTAATGTGTGTCCCCAACGAGGTCAGGGTACAAAGAATTGGATCTAAGGCTTGTTTCTCTTGAGGACAAAAGCTCTCGCACACCAAGTGACCTCTCATGGTAGGAGAAAATAAATATGACGAGACAGGATATCCTTTCAAAATGTTGCTTGAGGAATCCCTCATGCAATACAGGAACGAGATAATTGATAGTTTCATGAAAATCCTTCAAAGTCTACCAACAGGTGACGCATCTTCCTTGAGTGAAGGCGTCATCCCCTTCAAGTTACAAATCAACTTCGATATTCCTATATTTGAAGGTCAGATAGACACATATGTTGTAGACAAGTGGTTGAATCTACTAAAAGGGTATTTTTCTGAACATAACTTTTCGAATAGAGAAAATATTACTTTTGCACTCCTCAAAGTTGTTCCCCATGTCAAATATTGGTGGGAAACTTTCTGTGATAAAAAGGAAACAAAGGAACCCTCATTATTTACAGTCACGACCACCTGGGAATCCTTCAGGAATTCTATTAAGGAACAATACTACCCTCTCAGAAGTTATGATAACTTGTATACCAAATGGACCACACTGCGGAAAGAAAGAGACCAAGAAGTCCAGAGTTCACAAATATATTCCATACCTTGTGCACCAAGTTGGGTATCAAATATTCAAAGCGACATATCATGCTTAAGTATCACGGTGCTCTGCATAGATACATCCAAACCAAAATTGAATTTATGGACATCTCATCCTTGGGCGTGACCTACCAATATGTCGTCAAAATCAAGCAGAAGCTCAAACAAAACACACAGCAATTTGGGCATGTGAACCCCTCACTACAAAATCCAAGAACAGGTGGCCCCATTCCACCGAATAAAGGACAGATAAAATATGGACAGTATCAGGACAATCAGTCCAAGCCACAAGAAAATATGGACACTGGAAAGACAAAGAAAGATATCGGGAAGTGGTGTGACTTCCATAAGAGCCCTTAGCATAACATTGTTGACTGTTTCTCAATGCAGTCGCTAGTGGTCAAAGTGAAATCCTATGATTCAAATGTAGGTTTTGACTCTGAGACAGAACCATAAATGGGAAGAGGGATCAATGATGTGGAACCCAGTGCCACTGTTGCTACCACCAAGCTCCAGCCTGGTGAACGAGACAAACCAGAAGAAGACGAGTGCCTCTTCCATTCATAAATGTGGGTAAAAGGCACCCCAATGCACTTCATCGTTGATAGCGATAGCCAGAAGAGCCTCATCTTAGCAGAGGTCATCAAGAAGCTAGCCCTGTTGACAAATCTGGACCCACAACCCTACAATATTGGATGGGTCCGCCAAGGAAGCAATCTCCGCGTCAGCCAATAGTGTCGATTGTCATACAGGATCAAGCACTTCAAAGATGAGGTATTGTGTGATGTTTCTCCTCTTGAAGTTTCTAATGTTCTTTTGGTCCAACCTTATTTATGGAAACATCATTTTGTATATGAGTCTAGGCCTTGTAGTGTTATTATTACTTTGAACGAGAAATTGTACAGGATACCTGAGGCAATCCCTCCTAGTTTTATTTCCTTGATCTCTGCCAAGCAATGCAGGAAGGTCATCTCTCAAACCAGGAAATTTTTCTTCTTTGTGATTTGCTCTCAGAGTGAGAAAAATATCACAGCCACATCGAGGGCCTGCATGTCCGATCTCTCCACACAACAGAAGAAAGTGGATAAGGTCATGGAAGAATACTTGGATATCTTCTCCTCTCCTACCAAGGTACCTCTGCCCTGTCAAGTCAAGCATCCCATTGATCTGACCCAAGCCGCATCGCTACCCAATGGGAAAGTCTACCGACATTCTCTATTAGAAAACAAGGAGATAAAGAGGCAGATCCAAGAACTTCTCCACAAGGGGCACATACATCCTAGCTCATCGCCTTGTGGGAGCCCAATCATGCTAGTGTAGAACAAAGACGGGACCTAGCGACTATGCATTGCTTATCGGGCTCTGAATAAAATCACAGTCTGAAACCAGTACTCGATTCCTCGAATGGACAACCTCCTTGATCATATCATGGGGGCCAAATACTTTAGTAAGACCACCTTCGAGTCAAAAGAAGGTATTTTTGAATGGTTGGTCATGCCCTTTGGTTTGACAAATGCTCCAGCAACTTTTATGAGGATGATGGATGATGGACTACAACCTTTCTCCAGTAATTTTGTAGTGGTGTATCTGGATGACATCCTCATCTACAGCATGACTTGGGCGGAACACTTGCAGCATATTCAAGAGGTTATTCACACCCTACGGCAGGAAAAACTATATGCAAACTTGGAAAAATGCTCCTTCGGCATGGACAGGGTCCATTACTTAGGCTATGTCGTTGATCAACATGGTGTGCATGTGGATCCAGCCAATATCTAGGTCATCTATGACTTGGCATCTCCAACCACACTCACTAAACTTCGGAGCTTCTTAGGCCTCACCAATTTCTATCGCAGGTTCTTGTTGGGATTCTCTCATATCGCATGGGCCCTCATCCAAGTAACCAGGGCTGGTGGTAAGGAAAAATTTGTGTGGGGCATGTCCCAACAACAAGCCTTCGATGACTTGAAGAAGCATTTGTGCTCATCCCCAGTACTTTCATTACCAGACCTGCAACATCCCTTTGAGATCGAGACAAATGCTTCAGACTATGTTGTGGGCATTGTTCTCACTCAACACGACCACCCTGTGGCATATCATAGTGAGACACTATCATATGTTTTTTGTAAGTACCCTAATTTAGGAAAATATATGTAATCCATTGTGCAAGCCTGCCGCCAGTGGATACATTACATTCTTTGGAAGGAGACATTCATCCACACTAATCACAAGCCACTATAGTTCATGCAAACCCAAGGAAAATTGCAGAATGACCGCCATCAGAAGTGGTCCACATACTTACAGCAGTTCCACCTCCACACCAAGTATAAGACATGAAGAACCAACCGATTTGTTGATTGCCTTAGCCGACCTCTAGTCACGACACTCACCACGGTGCTAGACTCTTACGTCCATGAGACCTCCGGATGGCCCCACCTCTACGAGACAAACCCTCACTTCTCCACCACCTACCAAATGTTGGGCACCAACTCAGTGGTTGCTAATTTCCATATTCAAGATGGGTTGTTGTGTCATCTGGGCCATCTCTGTGTTCCATCAAGCGAGCGTGTGAAGCTTATTTGTGAAGCTCACTACAGTCAGGTGGAAAGACACTTTGGCATTGAAAAGACAGTGGCAGTGTCGCAGAAACATTTCTACTGGCCGAAAATTCGACAGGATGTCGACAAGTATATCAGGTCCTGCACCGCCTACATTATTTCCAAACTGACCACTAAGAAATAGGGCATGTACACCCCTCTGCCTACTCCTGATAGGCCATGGTAATCCATCTCAATGGACTACATTCCAGGCCTCCCATCCACCAAGAGGGGAAATGATTGTGCTTTTGTGGTTGTTGATCTCTTTTCCAAGATGGAGATTCTAGCCACCTGCAAGAAGAACATCACAGCAGAAGTTATTGCCAAGATCTTCTTTGAACGAGTATGGATACATTTTGGTATCCCACAAACAATTATCTCAAACTGTGACAGTCGGTTCCTCAGCACATTCTGGTCAAGCCTCTGGTCACTACTGGATACCAAGCTCACCAAATCCACTGCCTTCCACCCCCAGACAGATGGCCAAACTGAGGTCATCAATCATATGATCGTACATATCATGCGCATGTACAATTCAAAACACCCCCACACATGGGATGATATTCTTCCCTATGTCCATCATAGTTACAATCGAGCCCTGCATAGCTCAACTGGCCACAGCCCCTTTCAGGTGGGGTTGGGATTCCAACCACCGGGCCCGATGGATGTTGCAGTACCCCTTGTGACCACCTCGGCCTATTCGGCCCCTGCTCCACCAAAAGGTGATAAATCCACCTGGTTTATTGAGAAGATCTAGCACATCTGCCAACAAGTTCAAGATATTCTATAGAAGTCTAATGCCAAGTACAAGCAGCGCCATGATCAACATCGGGTGCCACATAAGTTTCAAATGGGAGAAACATATTGGTTGCACTTGTAGAAAGAACACCTTACAAGTCCCCATTGGAATCTCCCCCCACCCCATTATGGGTCATACACCATCACAAAGGTTGTGGGTGACAATAATTTTGAGCTCAACATTCCCCCTTTCCTTGGCCTGCACCCAATCTTCAACATGGCTCTCCTTTAGCCATATTTCCCACCATTATTGGACACCTCAGAGATAGAAGAGAAGTTGATACCAACAGATATCAAATCCAACTACATGCAACAGGAATCCAGTGATCATATTTTGGACACACAGATCAAGGGTAATCGACAGCAAAGGATCCAACTTTATCGAGTTGTCAAAGCAGGGCAACTCCTGCACCAAGGCAAGTGGCTCACACGAGGCCAAATTCAGTAGAAATTTCCTCATCTGATGGGGGAACTCAAAAAAATGGGTACCATTCTTCCTAATTAGGTAGGATTGATCTAGGTGGATATCAGTGGCCACCCATCTCTTCCAACTCGCTCAAAATGGTTTTCTGGCAATTTTGGCAATTTACTATTTTTAGCAGTTTTTAACTTCCGAGGCCATTTTGAGGGCCTAAATGAAGGTTTTTCAGGATCGAGCTTCTCAATGATTATCAAAGTTTGTTATTAATCCCCAAAAATTAATATGCTCGACGATACCTTTCTAGATGGCTATCGTGTGCCTAAAATGTAGATCGTATGCAAAAGTTACAACCCCGGGAAGTTGATGTACTAACTTACCCAAACGGGGCCCACATGACTTTTGGCACTTCATCTCCTAGGGTTAGGTTTTTGGATGTCTAGGGTTTTTGAAATTCCTTTTTATTGTAAAAAAACCTTCAGAGCCTCATTGTAATGATATTCATGTGAATGAGCACAGTCGTCACATCTCTTCTCAGAGATAAGCTGACACCATTCCAGCAAAGCTTGTTTTCCGCTACATTTTACAGTTTCAACTTATTTCCTTATTGAATGGAAAACGATTTTCATTGTATCTCTATTATTTTGTGTTAAGCATCTTTTAATAATTTGTATTCATTTCGTTATTCTCATGAAATCTGGATCAGTGGTATCAGAGCGGTCTGCTCCTTGTCGTCTTAATGCATGTCCCCAACGAGGTCAAGGTACAAAGAATTGGGTCTCAAGCTTGTTTCTCTTGAGGAAAAAATATCTCGCACGCCCAAGCGACCTCTCATGGAAGGAGAAAAAAAATATGATGGGACAGAAGATCCTTTCAAAATGTTGCTTGAGTAATCCCTCATGCAACAGAGGAAGGAGATGATGGATAGTTTCACGCAAATCCTTCAGCGGCTAACAACAGGAGACGCATCTTCCTCAAGCAGAGGCGACGCCCCCATCAAGGTACAAATCAACTTCGGCATTCCTATATTTGAAGGTCAGATAGACACAGATGTTGTAGGCAAGTGGTTGAATCTACTAGAAGGGTATTTTCTCTCCATAACTTTTCGAATAGAGAAAAGATTACTTTTTCACTCCTCAAAGTCGCTCCCCATGTCAAAGATTGGTGGGAAACTTTCTGTGACCAAAAGGAAATAGAGTAACCCTCGTTATTTACAATCGTGGACACCTAGGAATCCTTCAAGGATTTTATTAAGAAACAATACTACCCTATCGGAAGATATGATGAATTGTATATCAAATGGACCTCATTGTGGCAAGAAAGAGACCAAGCAATCTAGAGTTCACAAGTATCTTCCATACCTTGCACACCAAGCTGGGTATCAAATATTTAGAGCGACATCTAGTGCTCAAGTATCTTGGTGCTTTGCATAGATACATCCAGACCAAAATGTAATTTATGTACATCTCTTCCTTGGGCGTAGCCTACCGATATGTCATCAAAATAGAGAAGAAGCTCAGACAAAAGATGCGACAATTTGGGCCTGGGAAACCCTCACAGCAAAAGCCAGGAAAGGGCGGCCCCAACCCATAGATCAAAGGATAGATAAAATATGGACAGTATCAGGACAACCAGTCCAAGCCACAAGAAAAGAAGGACACCAAAAATACAAAGAAAGATACTGGTAAGTGGTGTGACTTCCATAAGATCCCTTGGCATAACACTCTTGATCGCCACTCAAAGCATTTGCTAGTGGCCGAAGTGAAAGCCTCTGAATCAAATGCGGGTTCTGACTCTGAGTCAGAACCAAAAAGGGGAAGACACATCATTGACGCAGAACCCAGTTCCACAGTTGCTGCCACCAAGCTCCAACCTGGTGAACCATATGAGCCAGAAGAAGGCGATCGACTCTTCCATTCACAGATGTGTGTAAAAGGCACCTCGTTGCACTTCATCTTTGATAGTGGTAGCCAATAGAAACTCATCTCAGTAGAGGTCATCAAGCGGTTGGCCCTGCCGACAACATTGCACCCACAACCCTACACCATTGGATGGCTCCGCCAAGGAAGCAATCTCCGCGTTATCCAACAATGTCAATTGTCGTACAGCATCAAGCCCTTCAAAGACGAGGTATTGTGTGATGTTGCTCCTCTCAAAGTTTGTAATGTTATCTTGGGCCAAACTTATTTATGGAAATGTCATGTTGTATATGATTCTATTCCTCGTAGTGTTAGTATTACTTTGAACAGGAAATTGTACAGGATACCCGAGGCAGTCCCTCCTAGTGTTATTTCCTTAATCTCTACCAAGCAATGCAGGAAGGTCATCTCTTAGACCAGGAAATTTGTCTTCTTCATGATTCGCTCTCAGAGTGAGTGAAAGATTGAATCCACATCCAGGGACTCTACGAAGATCTCTCCATACAACAGAAGAAAGTGGATAAGGTCATGGAAAAATACTCAGATGTTTTCTCCTCTCCTATCGGGGTACCTCTGCAATGCCAAGTCAAGCATCCCATCGATCTGACTCCAGGTGCACCGCTAACTAATGGGTTAGTCTATCACTGCTCTCTATTATAAAATGAGGATATCAAGAGGTAAATCCAAGAAATGATCCACAAGGGGCACATACATCCCATCTTATCGCCTTGTGGGATCCCAATCGTGCTAGTGCAAAATAAAGATGGGACCTGGCGACTCTGCATTAATTATCGGGCCCTGAATAAAATCACAGTCTGAAACCAGTACCTAATTCCCTGAATCGACGACCTCCTTGATCATCTCACGAGGGGGAAATACTTCAATAAGATTGATCTAAAGTCTGGCTACCACTAGGTCCCAATAGAACAGACAGATGTATGGAAGACCGCCTTCAAGTCAAAAGAAGGTCTTTTTGAATGGTTGGTCATGCCCTTTGGTTTTACAAATGCTCCAGTAACTTTTATGAGGATGATGGATGATATCCTACAACCTTTCACCAATAATTTTGTAGATGTGTATCTGGATGGCATCCTTATCTACAACAATACTTTGGCAGAACACTTGCAGCATATTCAACAGCTTTTGCACACCCTACGACAGCACAAACTATATGCAAACTTGGAAAAATTCTCCTTCGGCATGGACAAGGTCCATTACTTAGGCTACATTGTTGATCGTCATGGTGTGCATTTGGATTCATCCAAGATCCAGGTCATCCGTGACTAGGCAACCCCAACCACACTCACTGAATTTCAGAGCTTCTTGGGCCTCACCAATTTCTATCGCAGGTTCGTGTTGAAATTCTCTCATATCTCATGGGCCCTCAGCCAAGTAACCAGGGGTGGCGGTAAGGAAAAATTTGTGTGGGGCTTGTCCCAACAACAAGCCTTCGATGACTTGAAGAATCGTTTGTGATCATCCCCAGTACTTTCATTACCGAACCTGCAACATCCCTTTGAGATCGAGACAGATGCTTCAAACTATGTTGTGGCCGTTTTTCTCATTCAACATGTCCACCCCGAAGCATATCATAGTGAGACACTATCAGATGTTGTCTGTAAGTAACCTCCTTACGAAAAATAAATGTACTCCATTGTGCAAGCCTTCTGCCAGTGGAGACATTACATTCTTGGGAAGGAGGCAGTCATCCACACGGATCGCAAGCCACTACAGATCATGCAGACCCAAGGAAAATTGCAGAATGACCACCATCAAAAGTGGTCCACATACTTACAGCAATTCCACCTCAACATCAAGTATAAAACAAGAAGTACCAACCAAGTTCTTGATTTCCTCAGGAGACCTCCAGTTGTATCACTCACCACGGTGCTAGACTCTTGCAGCCACGAGACCTCTGGATGGCCCCACCTCTATGAGACAAACCCTGACTTCTCCACCACCTACCAAATGTTGGGCGCCAACTCAGTGGTTGCTAATTTCCATATTCAATATGGGTTGTTGTCTCATTTGGTCCCTCTTTGTGTTCCATCAAGCGAGTGCACGAAGCTGATTTGGGAAACTCAGTACAGTCGGGTCGCAGGACACTTTGGCATCGAAAAGACAATGGCAGTGTTGCAAAAACATTTATGTTGGTCGAAACTTCGACAGGATGTCAGTAAGTATATCAGGTCTTGCACCATCTGCACTATTGCCAAACCAACCACTAAGAAATAGGGTTTGTACACCCCTCTTCCTACCCCTGACAGGCCATGAGAATCCATTTCAATGGACGACATGTCGGGCCTCCCGTCCACCAAGAGGGGAAATGACTGTTCTTTTGTGGTTGTTGATCTCTTTTCTAAGATGGTGATTCTAGTAGCCTACAAGAATAACATCACAGCAGAAGCCACTGCCAAGTTATTCTTTGAACAAGTATGGGTACATTTTTGGATCCCACAAGCCATTATCTAAGACCATGACATTCAGTTCCTCAACACATTTTGGTTGAGCCACTAGTGTTTGTTGGATACCAAGCTCACGAAATCCACTGCCTTCCACCACCAGATAGATGAACAAACTGGGAAACAAATTTTGCTTGCACTTGAAGAAAGAATGCCTTACAGGGCCCCATTGGAAGCTTCACCCATTCTATTATGGGTTGTACACCATCACCAAGGTTGTGGGTGACAATTCTTTTGAGCTCAACATTCCCCATTTCCTTGGCCTACACCCAGTCTTCAACGTGGCTCTCCTTTGGCCATATTTCCCACCATTATTGGACACCTCAGAGATAGCAGAGAAGTTGACACCAATAGATCTCAACCTTGACTGCATGCAACAGGAATCTAGTTATCATATTGTGGACACATATATCAAGGGCACTCGACAGCAAAGGATCCAACTTTATCGAGTCGTAAACGCAAGGCAGCTTCTGCACCAAGGCAAGTGGCTCACCCGTGGACAAATGCAGTAGAAATTTCCTCATCTGATTGGGGAATTGAATGAAATGGATACCATTGCTTCCTAAGGAGGGAGGATTGATCCAGGTGGATATTGGTGGCCACCCACCTTTTCCAACTCGCTCAAAATAATTTTCTGGCAATTTTGGGAATTTACTATTTTTAGTAGTTTTTAACTTCTTAGGCCATTTTGAGGGCCTAAATGAAGGTTTTTGGGTATTAAGCTTCTCAATGATTATAAAATTTTGTTATTAATCCTCCAAAATGAATCTCCTCGACGATACCTTTCCAATGGGCTATCGTGTGCCTAAAACAGAGACCGTATGCAAAAGTTACAACCCCGGGAAGTTGATGTACTAACTTACCCAAACGGGGCCCACATGACTTTTGGTGCTTCATCTCCTAGGGTTAGGTTTTTGGATGTCTAGAGTTTTTGACATTCCTTTTTATTGTAAAAATTCCTTCCAAGCCTCATTGTAATGATCTTCTTGTGAATGAGCACAGTCGTCACATCTCTTCTCAGAGATAAGTCGCCACCATTCCAGCAAGCTTGTTTTTTGCTGCATTTTACAGTTTCCACTTATTTCCTTATTGAATAGAAAACCATTTTTACTGTATCTTTGTTATTATTTGTTAATCATATTTTATTAATGTGTATTCATCTCCTTCTTCTCATAAAATTTGGATCAGTGGTATCGGGCGGTCTGCCCCTTGTCGTCTTAGTGCATGTCCACAAGGAAGTCAAGGTACAAATAATTGGGTCTCGAGCTTGTTTCTCTTGAGGAAAAAATCTCTCACACACCCAAGCGACCTCTCATGACAATAGAAAAGAAAGATGATGGGATAGGATATCCTTTCAAAATGTTTCTTGAGGAATCTCTCATGCAACAAAGGAATGAGATGATGGATAGTTTCACGCAAATCCTTCGACGGCTACCAACAAGCGACACATCTTCCTCGAGCGGAGGAGTCGCCCCCTTCAAGGTACAAATCAACTTCGATATTCCTATATTTGAAGGTCAGATAGATGCAGATGTTGTAGAAAAGTGTATGAATCTACTAGAAGGGTATTTTTTTGTCCATAACTTTTCAAATAGAGAAAACATTACTTTTGCACTCCTTAAAGTCGTTCCCCATGTCAAATATTGGTGGGAAACTTTCTATGAGAAAAAGGAAGCAAAGGAACCCTCATTATTTATAGTCGCATCCACCTAGGAATCCTTTAGGGATTCTATTACGGAACAATACTACCCTATCGGAAGTTATGACGACTTGTATACCAAATGGACCACACTACGACAAGAAAGAGACCAAGCAGTCCAGAGTTCACAAATATCTCCCATACCTTGCGCACCAAGATGGGTATCAAAGATTCAGAATGACATCTTGTGCTCAAATATCGTGATGCTATGCATATATACATCCAGACCGAAATGAAATTTTTGTACATCTCGTTCTTGGGCGCATCCTTCCGATATGCTGTCAAAATCAAGCAAAAGATTAAACAAAAGACGTGGAAATTTGGGCCTGGGAACCCCTCACAGCAAAAGCCAAGAAGGGGCGGCCCTAACCCATAGAACAAATGATAGGGAAAATATGGACAGTATCAGGACAACTAGTCCAAGCCACAAGCAAAGAAGGACACCATAAAGACAAAGAAAGTTATCAGGAAGTGGTGCGACTTCCATAAGATCCCTTGGCATAACATTGTTGATTGTCGCTCAAAGCAGTTGTTGGTGGCCGAAGTGAAAGCCTATGAATCAGATGCAGGTTTCGACTTTGAGTCAGAACTAGAAAGGGTAATACAGATCATTGATGCGGAACCCAGTGCCACCGTTGCTACCACCAAGCTCTAGCCTGGTGAACCAGACGAGCGAGAAGAAGGTGAGTGCCTCTTCCATTCACAAATGTGGGTAAAAGGCACCCCTCTGCACTTCATCATTGATAGAAGTAACCAAAAAAACCTCATCACAGCAGAGGTTTTCAAGCGGCTGCCCCTACTGAAAACGCTGCACCCACAACCCTACACCATTGGATGACTCTGCCAAGGAATCAATATTCACATCAACCAACAATGTCGACTGTCGTACAACATCAAGCCCTTAAAAGATGAGGTATTGTGTGATGTTTCTCCTCTTGAAGTTTGTAATGTTCTTTTGGGCTAGCCTTATTTATGGAAATGTCATCATGTATATGAGTCCAGGCCTCATAGTGTTATTATTACTTTGAACAGGAAATTGTACAGGATACCCGAGGCAGTCCCTCCTAGTGATATTTCCTTGATCTTTGCCAAGAAATGTAGGAAGGTCATCTCTTAGACTGGGAAATTTGTCTTCTTCATGATTCGCTCGTAAACTGAGCAAAAGATCACAACCACATCCAGGGCCTTCGTGGTCGATCTCTCCACAAAACAGAAGCAAGTGGATAAGATCGTGGAAGAATACTCAGATATCTTCTCCTCTCCTACCAGGGTACCTCTGCACTTCCAGGACGAGCATCCCATCGATCTGACACCAGGTGCACCACTACCCAATGGGTCAGTCTACCGTCGCTCTCTATTAGAAAATGAGGATATCAAGAGGTAGATCCAAGAATTGATCCACAATGGGGCACATACGTCCCATCTCATCACCTTGTGGGTTCCCAATCGTGCTGGTGCAAAAGAAAGATGGGACTTGACAACTTTGCATTCATTATCGGTCCTTGAATAAAATCACAGTCTGAAACTGGTACTTGATTCCCTGAAGCGATGACCTCCTTGATCAGGTCACGGGGGCCAAATACTTCAGTAAGATTGATATGAAATCTGGCTACCACCAGGTCCCAATAGAACAGACAGATGTATGGAAGACTGCCTTCAAGTTAAAGGAAGGTATTTTTGAATGGTTGGTCATGACCTTTGGTTTGAAAATTGCTCCAACAACTTTTATGAGGATGGTGGACGATATCCTACGACCTTTCACCATAAGTTTCGTAGTGGTGTATCTATATGACATACTCATCTACAACAAGACTTGGGTGGAACACTTGTACCATATTCAGCAGGTTCTGGACACCTTGCAGCAGCAAAAACTATATGCAAACTTGGAAAAATGCTCTTTCAACATGGACAGGGTCCATTACTTAGGCTACATCATTGATCGGCGTGGTGTGCATGTGGATCCAGCCAAGTTCCAGGTCATCTATGACTGGGCAGCCCCAACCACACTCATTGAACTTCGAAGCTTCTTGGGCCTCGCCAATTTCTATCACAGGTTAGTGTTGGGATTCTCTCATATCGCATGGGCCCTAAGCCAAGTAACCAGGGGTGGAGGTAAGAAAAAATTTGTGTGGGGCATGTCCCAACAACAAGCCTTCGATGACTTGAAAAAGTTTTTGTGCTCATCCCCAGTACTTTAATTACCAGACCTGCAACATCCATTTGAGATCAAGACAGATGCTTCAGACTATGTTATGGGAGTCGTTCTCACTCAACACGGCCACTTTGTGGCATATCATAGTGATACACTATTAGATGATGTCTGTAAGTACCCTAATTATGAAAAAGAAATTTACTCCATTGTACAAGCCTGCCTCTAATGGAGACATTACATTATTGTGAAGAAGACAGTCATACACATTGATCACAAGCCACTACAGTTCATGAAGACCCAAGGAAAATTGCAGAATGGTCGCCATCAGAAGTGGTCCACATACTTACAATAGTTCCACCTCAACATCAAGTATAAAACAGGAATTACCAACCGAGTTGTTGATTTCCTCAGCCAACCTCCAGTCATGGCACTCACCACGGTGCTAGAATATTAAGGCCATGAGACCTCCGAATGGCCCCACCTCTATGAGACAGATCCTGACTTCTCCACCACCTACCAAATTTTTGGTTCCAACTCAGTGGTTGCTAATTTCCATCTTTAAGATGGGTTTTTATGTCATCTAGGCCATCTTTTTGTTCCATCAAGCGAGCGAGTAAAGATGATTTGGGAAGCTCACTACAGTCGAGTGGCATGACACTTTGGCATTGAAACGACAGTGGAAGTGCTACAAAAGCATTTCTACTGGTCGAAACTTCGACAGGATGTCGGTAAGTATATCAGGTCCTGCACCGCCTGCGCTATTTGCAAACCAATCACTAAGAAATAGGGCATGTACACCCCCCTGCCTACTCCTGACAGGATGTGGGAATCCATATCAATGGACTAAATATCAGGCCTCCTGTCCACCAAGAGGGGAAATGACTTTTCTTTTGTGGTTGTTGATCGCTTTTCCAAGATGGAAATTCTAGCCGCCTACAAGAAGAACATCACAGCAGAAGTCACTGCCAACCTCTTCTTTGAACGCGTATGGATACATTTTGGGATCCCACAAACCATTATCTCATACTGTGACAGTCGGTTCCTCAGCATATTATGGTCGAGCCTCTAGTCACTGATGGATACCAAGCTCACCAAATCCACTGCCTTCCACCCCCAGACAGATGAACAAATTGACGTTGTCAATCGGATGATCATACATATCTTGCACATGTACAATTCAAAACACCCCCACACATAGGATGAGAGTATTCCCTATGTCCATCATAGCTATAACTGAGCCCTTCATAGCTCAACTCGCCACAACCCCTTTCAGGTGGGGTTGGGATTCCAACCATTGGGCCCCATGGATGTTGCACTACCCCTGGTGACCACCTTGGTCGACTCATCCCCTGCTCCACCAGAAGTAGAGAAAGCCACCCATTTCATTGAGCGGATCCAGCACATCCCCCAAAAGGATCAAGATATTCTATGGAAGTATAATGCCAAGTACAAGCAGCACCATGATCAACATCAAGTGCCACACAAGTCTCAAGTGGGAGACAAAGTTTGGCTGCAGTTGCAGAAAGAACACCTTACAGGGCCCCATTGGAAGCTTCGCTCACTTAATTATGGATCATACACCATCACCAAGTTTGTGGGTTACAATGATTTTGAGCTCAACATTCCCCCTTTCCTTGGCCTAGACCCAGTCTTCAACATGGCTCTCCTTCGTCCATATTTCCCACCATTATTGGACACCTAGGAGATAGAAGAGCAATTGACACCAACAGAGATCAACCTTGAATGCATGAAAAAGGAATCCAGTGATTAGATTGTGGGCACAAAGATCAAGGGCACTCGACATCAAAGGATCCATCTTTATCGATTCGTCAAAGCAGGACAGATCCTGCACCAAGGCAAGTGGCTCACCCAAGATCAAATTCAACAGAAATTTCCTCATTTGATGGGGGAACTCAACACAATGGATACCATTTCTTCCTAAGGAGATAGGATTGATCTAGGTTGATATCAGTGGCCACCCACCTTTTCCAACTCACTCATAATAGTTTTCTAGCAATTTTCACAGTTTACTATTTTTAGCAATTTTTAACTTTTCAGGCCATTTTGAGGGCCTAATTGAAGGTTTTTTGGGATCAAGCTTCTCAATGATAGCTTAAGTCTTTGATTTATCCCCCAAATTGAATCTTCTCTACGATACCTTTCCAACGGGCTATCGTGCGCCTAAAATGGAGATCGTATGCAAAAGTTACGACCCCGGGAAGTTGATGTACTAACTTACCCAAACGGGGCCCACATGACTTTTGGCGTTTCATTTCCTAGGGTTAGGTTTTTAGATGTCTAGGGTTTTTGAAATTATTTTTTATTGTAAAAATCCCTTCAGAGCCTCATTGTAATGATCTTCTTGTGAATGATCACAGTCGTCACATCTCTTCTCAGAGATAAGCAACCACCATTCCAGCAAGCTTGTTTTCCACTGCATTTTACAGTTTCATCTTATTTCCTTATTGAATAGAAAACCAGTTTTGTTGTATCTATGTTATTCTTTGTGGTAGCATTGAGAATCACCCTCATATTGCAAGAGTATAATCCCAGTACCTATCAAAATGTTTGTAAATGTAAATGATTGATTAAAGGTCAAATGGATAGAACTTAGAATAAGAATGTTTTAACTCAGAAATATGGGCTAGCATGGATAAGAAAATGAGGTCTTGATTAACTTTAGTCATTTATTTAGGGTGAAAGTGAATAAGAGGAAGACTTAGTGAGGAAAATGGAAAGGTATTCTATTAACATCAGGTCTTTAATCAGCCAAGAGAAGAAAACTCAGTCACAAGAACTTCTTGAACTTAAATTTTAAGAACATTGAAAAACATTCATAGAAGCATTATAATCAAACATTCATCATAACACAACCACAACATCTCATATAGATCATCCAATCATGATTATTTCAGTATAAGAGGCAATAAGATGATAAAAAGGGAACTGACTTCTATTAATCAAAATGTCTCAAGTCCAATACATAACCAGAGAACAACTTTACTTAGTCAAAATATTACAATCAGAGAGCCCTGCTCAACCATTCGAACCTCTCTAATCATTTAGAAGATGTATTTAGAATCAAAATATGAAAGGAAACATCTAGAGGTGTGAGTTGGCCTTCCTATCCTAGGATTCTCCAAAACAACTAAAATTCTAATACATGTGCTAATAGAACTTAACAAACTGCTACAATTTAGGAGCCATGTTGGCAACCACTCCAACAAGAATTAAATGGCATGCCTTCTAGCTTAGGCACATTCTTCTTCAGTTCCAAGTGTCCTCCAATGGTCATATGATTCTTCCAAGCTACCAACTATGATCCTTGCTTCTCTACAATCAGGAAGGAGTCATGAATTCGAACCTTTGACTGCAAGGGCCAGTTCGTAGCGCTATTTTGTAGCGCATTTGGTAGCCAATTTTGTAGCTCCCTTTGTAAAACAAATATGCATATTCTGTAGCGCCTCCTGTGTAACAACTATGAAGATTTTGTAGTGCCACTCCTATGTAATGACTCTGCAGTTTTCGTAGCACCACTCCTGAAATAGATCTACAGATTCGGTAGTGCCACTCCTGTGTAACATTTCTACAGATTTGGTAGCGCCATCCATAAAATATCTCTGCAGATCTTGTAGCGCCATTGTTGAGTTTGGATAGGAGATTTCGTAGCTCAATTGTAGAACATCCTGTATAGACAATTCCATAGCACCATAGCGCTATGGAATCTCTGTGTTTTTTCTGTGTCATGTAATCAATTCTTCAAAAACACAAAAAACTTAGTTGATGGACTAGGAGCCTATAGATGCCTGTATAGGTAGAAAAATCATACTTCCTTAATCATTTCACACTTGAAAAAATATACCACCCAACAAAAATGGATCTGTCATCCCCCAACTACTTCATCAATCTAGCACTCCTCCTTGTTGCAAGAGAACTTCCCTTTGTCATAGCAGTATATTTTTCCTTTGCAGGGATAATCCTCTTAACTGCAAGTTCATCTCTTTCTATTGCAGCTTGTACCAGAACATTTAATCTCCTCTGGGCCAGTTCATCCTTGAAATGCTGCAATTCCTCATTGAGCTTTCTGTTTTGGGACTGAAAGCTTTTGTTTTTCTTGTACAGGGTCTTAAGTTGCCTATGGAGAGGCAAGGCTCTTCTTGCTGAAAACCTTGTCAGATAAAGGTTTTCAATGTACATGTCCATGATTTCCTTCATCTTTCTTCTCTTAGTCAAACTTTCTTCCTTCAAACAAGAAACTTCTTTCCTATCCTCCCTAAGTTGTATGATCAATCCTTGAAAGTGGGATTAGTAGGTGGAGTGTTGATGTTGATAACCTCAATAGTTTTCTCAATGGCTTTACCGTTATCTTCATGTTCAACAGAGGCCTTGTCCATCACCTCAATAGGCTTCTCAATGCCTTTACCCTTATCTTTCTCTTTCCTTGGAACTGAATCCTTGGGTAATACTTCTGCTTCAATAGCTTCCTTGTGGGTTTATGATCTAGTAAAAGGATTCATGATTATGATCTTAGTTGTTGGAGAAGGTGAATGGAAATCCATCTTCCTTCCCCTCTTAGTTGTGGTTTTGGTAGATGAAGGGACTTCTTCCAATTCAGGTGTAGGAGGAGGTGAAAAATATCTTTGTGGGGAGTGATGAACCTCCCTCTCTTCTTATTCAATTTCTTTAGGGTTTTCTTTGTCTTGAGTAGTGGGTTTGATTTTTATCTTCTTGCTTGTTCTTGCAGGGGAAACACTACTCAATGGAAAAGGGCTTTGCATCCTTGATTGAGGGGTAGAGGCTATATCTAGTTGCATATGGGAAGAGACAATGAATTATTTTCAAGGAATGTTCCTTTTCTTCAATTCTTCAATCCCCAGCATCCTGATGAACCCAGAGTGGAAGACACTAGTGTCCACAGCCTTGGACTTGGCTTGCACTCTATCAGAAATATTTCCCATACTCCTCAATAGATAAAAAAGGATATTCATTGAATCATTACCAGTGAAATGCAGAAAGAGTCTTATATGATATTGTTATATCATGTTAAACCTTCCCTCACCTTTAAAATAACTTTGGATGATCTTCATCATTTTATTAAAGCCTTCAACTAGGTGGCTCTTGGGCACTCCCTTAGACAAATTGTCTTTCTGGTATTCTGGTTTGAGGAAGTCCTTGGAAAAGGCAGCATTGAGGATCATGGATTTGAACCACCTCTCACCAGTATTAGGTATCTTAGTGGTTGCTGCAATAAAGGCATCATATACCTCAAACTCAAGGTTTCCCACCTTGGTATTAATTTCATCAAAGTGTAATGCAAACTACCTTTCTACTTCAGGTTGTCCCCTCTGCATGTTTTGGAAAAAAGAGAGGCATCAAACCCTTTGGAAAACCTCCCTGACCATTGGCTCGGCATCAAAAAGGTGCATGTCAGAAGGTTCAGTCCTGATCACACTCCCTCCCTTGTGAGACTTCTTCCTTTGAGGTGTCTCCATGGATATAAACAGGGGATCAAAGGTTGTGATGTAATGAGGGGTAAAGGAACCAAATAGAGGCAAATATCTATGAGAATTGGCAGTGACTAATGCTTACTCTTTCAAGGATTTTCCTCCAACTCACCTTTGAATTAACAATAGATTGGTCTGATGGTTTCTCTTTTAAAAAATGAGAGAAATAAACTCTGAGGAAAGGTATGTAGGGATGCATTTTTCAGTTTTATGCCACCATATAATGGTCATCAAATATTTTAAAAGGTAGGGGTTGCTATCCTCCTCATTGCCAGCAGACTTTGAGATAAAACGTAGGATGACACAGTGAAAAAAGGAGGCTTAATGCATGGATCTTGTGAATACATAAGATGGCATTGATAAATCCAAGGAAAATGCATCACTCAGACGGGGGATCTGTAGCGTAGTTTTGGCAGCGATTTATGTAGCGCAATGTGGACACAAGAGCCAAATGAATGAATGGGCATTCAATATTTTGAAGAAGAATGGCTTGACCTTAGTATAGGTGAAATTCAGTTGGCAAATGGCTATGGATTCTATGGAAGAAGAGCTACATATGCAAATGAATGAGAGAGGATGTAATCTCTAGTGCCAAGCACAACCAAAAGATGAGGCAGGTGTATCTTAACACTTTCCCATGCTGTTCAAAAGACTCACGAAATACCTGGAGGTTCTGGTTGATGATGGAAAATCGGTAGCAAGTTATGGAACTTCTACATCCACCTCATCCTCCAATCCATCTCTAATAGATGATCTCGTAGTGCAATCTGCAGCTTGTCTGAACTAGTGATTTCAGCAGAGTCGAGCCTGGGAGGAAAAATTCAAATTGATAAACAGTTAGCAATCTCATAAATGACAAAATCTCAATATTCTTTTTTAAATACAAGGGTGTTGAAAACAATGGAAATTGTGACATCAGTTGATTATGGTAAATTATGGTAAAGGAGCATAGGACAAAGGTGCACTACGGAAACGCCTAGTGAGTTAGCAATGCCATTTTCAAAGTTTGATTTGACCCCCTTAACGGACATAGGGTGTTACACCTCAAAATTACTCGCTTTGATGGTGTCGCAAGTGTCATCATTACAAGTGTTGTAAGTGTCGCATCTTGTCCACAAGTGTCGCATCTTGATTGTAAGTGTTGCAAGTGTCACAAACATCATACTTCCATCTTTCCTATGTCGTGCCTCTAATGACATCATAAAGACACTTAAGACACCTCAAAGACTAGTTTTGAAGAAGAGCGATCACTTGACAAGGAGTACAAACCTTTTGCCACTGAAAGAACCACTAAAAATGGATTTTGGAGAGGATCACTCCCCTACCCACTTTTAGGGAGTGCTAGTGCTCTCTGAGCCTCTTTGGGGGAGTGTTTAAGCGCTCTGTGCACCCTTTTGGGGGAGCGCTACCCTTTTCTGAGCAAGTTTTGGGTTTGTTGAGACAAATCAGGGAAGAATCCCTCAATTCCTAAAGGTGGTTGGATTTGAATAGATGGTCAAGGCATGATCTTAGGGAAGATCCTCAACTGAAGGAGAGGAATCCTCAAATTATCCCAAATATCTCTCAAGTGGTTGGACCTCTCCAAGGTTATATAAGGAGGCCTTCTCATGGTGAAATGAGGGAAAAGACTAGAGATCGATACCAAACTTATGATCCTGTAAGTGGTATGAACAAAAGAGATTGGAGATGTGACACTTATGATATCATAAGTGATATGTCATCATAGAAATCAGTGTAGATTACTTGAGCAAAGGGGTTGGACAAGGAGAACTGCAAGAAGTTGTCGCACCTTCATTCAAAGCATTGTAAGTACTTTTACTTGTTTTCATTAATAATCAATGCTTGGCCTGTTTCTTTCAAACTTATGTTCATTCCATATGAGTTTGTCTGCAGTAAATGGATCTATATTTGAGATAATATTAGTAGAGTAGGAAGTCCATTGTATCTTTGTTTGTCCTACAGGACCTATCAGGGAGCTTAGGATCGAAGCTCAGCCAGGACTTTGAAAGGATAAAGTTGCTAATAAGGTACATATATTTCTCCTTCTCTTTCATTTATTAGCTTGATTAGATCTAAAAGGAAGTTAGTGTCCATGCTAAGCACTTTTTTGTCTTGGCCTTAGGAGTCTAGATACCAAGAGGGAATCCACTTGTCTGCAGGGGCATTCACCTACAACAGAAATTGGCGATTCCACTGGGGAGGAGCTCTGATTTTTGTTTCCATTCCCAGATATTGTTTTGGCCCTTTGTCCACTCATTTGAACCTCTCCATATTGTTTTTTTTATTCTTATATTTGTTTGATTGCCTCTTTATGTCATCATGATCACCCTGATTGACTGAATTTCCTTGATTTTTTGAGTTTCTGTGCATTTTTCTGAGATTTTGCAGCAGAGAGCTCCCCTGCCCTTGCTATCAGAGCACCAACACTCCCTGGTGGTCTTACACAGAGCATTGGAACGCTCTGGTGCCCCTTACACCAGAGCGCTACCCCATTTTCAGTGGAAAATCCTCTAGTTTTTCAGTTTCTGAGTTCAGTTCTTGTCTTTTTCATTTGCTCAGGGTCTCATACTCTTATTCCATCTTGGTATTGGCCTTCAACACCCTGTTTTCTAAGGATTGATCTCTTCTTGTTTGGGAATTTGACATTTTCTTTCCTTGCCTTGAAGCCACTTTTTGTCTTTGCGGACCTAGAGTTAACTTCTTGTTTTCTTCTCCTTTATCTGACTGAGTGGAAACTTTTGTGAGGAAATCCAAAGGTCTGTGAACCTTTCCATATAATCTTTGAGGTCATTTTTCCAACATTTATCTTTTGTTTGAGGTTTTTTGGTTCTTGTTTGCAACTTTGGTTATCTTTGTCCTTCTTGTCTATTTCACGACGAGAGTGTATTTTTGTTTTGTGTGAGGTTTGCTTCTGATTGTTTAATACTGAAGTCTGATTGACATTTAGAAGTTTTACATCTGATTATCATTCGCATATAAGAAAAAAGACATATTTTAGTGATTGGTTTGGATATTAGAAGGCATTTCTGAAATTTTTAGCATTGCATTGGATTTGATTGAGAAACACTTGTATGAGGACATTGCATCTTAGTGTTTGATAGTGAAAAAAAAAATTTCTCTTTCCCTTAAATAGCCATTCATCGAAATACAATACTGCTTATCATTTTCTTGTGCATTTTTGAGAATTGAGTCATCATACCATTAGTTTCATTGTCATACACCCTTTGAGTAAAGAACAGTTGTAAAATGAACGCTAATTAAAAATTATCTAGAACGTTTTGTTTTTAGGATCTTCCACCAACATTAGACTAGGATTAGCACTTTGGATTAGGCTATGAGTACAACTCTCCAAAGTTTTCAAAATGAACATTAGCATCCTGAGATAGAGAGAGTCAAATCCAATTGTCATATAGGATTTCTGGGATCCCCCTCTCACACAGGGGTTATGCATGAGGTCACATTCAGAATAATTATGGATATTATCCCTTCGTGGTTCAACCGTTTGTAGTGGTTAGATCGTATATTGGGGGTCACTTGAGGGTATACCCATGATTATGTGTGGGAGCCTCTCAAGTTGATTTTGGACTTGTTATCATGCCCATACGTTCGGATCGGACTGTCGACTGCACCCACCCAGGGTCTGACTACGAGTTGGTGTCCTTAGTTGCCATAATCCTTAGGTACTTACATGAGGTAACGGTGAAGGGAAGTCTCACAGTACTTGGGACAGACATTGGTCAAACTCACTCGGGCTCCTTGGAGGGTAAATCCACAATTACTGCATGGAAGCTTGCACCAAGGTGAAAGTCTATTAAGCAGGTTTCCATTGTAATTGTTCCACCATATCCTAGCCCCTTCTTGACTTGATCACGCGACATTGGATTTCATCACCAACTAGTACGATCATCGAGAGAAGTTTTGTTTGTTTGGTTTTGATTCCTAGATTTTATTAGTGTATGTTGTTTCTTTTTGTTAGTTGGCCCTAGATTTTCAGTGTGTACTATTATTCTCCAAAACTAATCCTGTGGACGATAAAGGTCTTCGTCGATCACGTAGGATGCAAGGGCTTCCTCCGGAAGTCTACCAACCCTTACCTCCTAACCCTCCAGAAGACAACTACCGTGGAGAGGTAGAAAATCAATCTGACCCTGGGAGTGTTGTTACTCCTCCATTAGACAACCCAGAAGGCGCTTTGGTTACGGTTGAGAATCCCACTCCTCGCACTACGTCTGTGTCGAAAATTCCTCTCGAACCACTTTTGCTTCGTTTAGACTTTCTTGGGAACGTCATAGACGAAGAGGTCCCACAGTTACCTGCGAGAGCTTTTACCGACACATATATGGGATCCACAGAACCAACCTTTGGTGATGAGTATAGGACTCATGTTCGTCCTACCACTGTAGTATATACAAATCCCACACCTGCTCGTTATGTATGGAGGACTTCATCAGGATGCGATCTCTATGAGAATTTTGAATCCTTTCGATAACCCTTTAATCCTCATGACCCTCCTATTGAATGTGGGTCATCTAGTCAAACTATGAATCACCCCATCGATCAGGTCATTAACCCTATTGTTGTGTCATCACAAGTCTATCCTAATGCTAGACTCGTCACCTCTACTCATTCCCAATGCACTTCGATCCCTACACCCACTTTTACAAACTTTCACTCTACAGCTCCACGTGTTCTGCACGATCTTGCTGGGACATCTTTTCACCTGAGAATGCAGACCCTTGCCAGCCAAATACAACTGAATGGAGGGAAACCACCATCTAGCGGACCTATCCCTCCTGGAATACCACCATCCCATGGCGGTCCTACCCCTCCTGGGGGACAACCCCTTTTTCATGTTCTTCCCGGAGGGAAACCTCCCTTTGCCAGTCATACCTCGGTCGTTAATCCACCACTGGCAGGGGGAAACCTTCGTCTACTAGAAACCCTTCACAATCCTGGGGAGTATCTTCTGGAGGCACATTTACCCAACCCCATGTTGGGGGGCACTCATATCATAACCCACAAGGAGGAGTATCAAATCATGTTCCTTCCAGACCATCTTATGGACAACCTTATCCAGGCATCCCAAACACCACCTGGAGTCCTCAAAGACAGCAACCTTATCCTGCCCATGGGTCTAATGTGTATCCACCTCCAAGATCTACTCCTTACCCTCCTCAAGGGGAAAATGTTTATCCTCCTCATGGGCAAGCAAATCACCCAGCTTATAATTCTCAGAACACATCGGGTTATACAAATGTTTCTCAACCATCATCGAATCCTGTTTATCCTAGTCAGCAACAACCGTATGTAGGAGGACCTAGTGGTTACAATTATCCACCTAATCCAGTTTATGGTCCTACTGGTGTTCCTATGCCACACTAGGATCATCTGAAAATTAACTGACAACTACCTTTCCTTACGACTCTGGATCTCCCAGACTTGTCTCGGTCAACCAATGATCCTATTTTTCATTCACCAGTTTGGCCAGTTATTCCAGCTAAACTTCCTTCTGATATTCTGAAATTTGACAGAAAATTTGGAGAAGATACAAATAACCATGTGATGACTTTCCATTTGTGGTGTTCATCCAACTCCCTCATGGATGATTCTATACATTTGTGTCTTTTCCAGCGAACACTTACGGGCTCAGCAACAAAGTGGTATATTCAACTACCATGTGCTTCTTTTCATGATTTCAACTCCCTTTCCATGTCTTTCCTCATGCACTTTCAACTACCTATTCGCTACAAGACGAGTAATGAACTCTTGACCTCCCTTCGTCAAACTGACTATGTGCATATCTCTAACCATATTCATGAGTGGAGACAATGACGAAGGATGATCAAGGTAATCATTACTGACATATTATTGGCGGAATGGTTTACTAAATCACTTTTACCCCCGATCGCTCACAATGTCGCTATGGGTGGTGTGGTTACCAAGGAAGAAACCATTGCTCGGGCTCAGTACTTATATTTGGTTTATTCACAATTTGGTACTTTGTATGATTTGCTTCCAAATGTTTCTCGAGCTAATACCGATCCATCCAAGCAGTCATCCTCATCTCATGTGGACGGTGTTATCGGTTCCATCAAAACTCAAGCTACTTCCCAGTCGAACACACTCTCCTCTACCTCCCCCCAAACTCAGATCTCTGAGGTGAATGTAGTTCAATCTTCCCCTTCACAACAATCCTGAGGTAAGAAGGAGATAAAAAATAAATCAAAAAATACTAATAGAAATGAACAACCAAAAAATCAAGCTCAAACACCTGCAACCGAAAATCAACCACAACAGAAACTGAAATTCCCGTGTATCATTTGTGGTGATGATCACTACACTCGAGACTTTCCACATCACAATGAAGTGGCCAAGATTTTCCAGGGAAATTCACAACCTGTTTTTCTTACTCATCCTTTTCCACAGCAGCAATCCATGGTTACTCAAACCCCCTCTCCTGGGGGCAGTTCTAGCCATCCTCATGATGAGGCCTCGACGAGTGCACATATTTATATGTTTAATGGGATTAATTTGACCACTCGCTCTAAGACATACGACACACCATGTAACCCTGACAAAGGAAAAGTCACTAATGGTACCGATACTTTACCGGATCCATCACCGTCCTTCGTTAGTCCTCCATCGGTTAATCCTCCATCTGGACCACTTCAGATTGAGAAACCTACGTTCGACTCTATCTTATGCCCTCCTAAGAGCACTATCTGTAAATCTACCTTTAATCCTAGTTCACGTGCCCCCTAGAACTACAACATTGTTGAAGGTTTGGCTCAAGCATCATGTGTTATGTCTGTGTTAGAAGTTCTACAACACTGCCCCAATCAACGTAGAATGCTCTTGGCCACTATTGGCCCTGTTGATCCTGAGTTGTCCAACCATATCATGTTTAACTTGAACAATTATACATCTCGACTCTCCCATCAACTTGATTTCCAAGTTGATGTTGTTTTTCACAATCAACAAATCCACCAAACTATTCTGGATGAGGGAGCCTCAACTTGTCTCATGTCTTTAGCATGTTGGAAAATTTTAAAATCACCCACAATTAAAAAATCCCCAACGATGTTACATGCATTTGATGGGGGAGGTTTTCATCCCCATGGGATTTTACAGTCCTTGCCCATCCAGTTGGGTGGAAAAACCGTCACTGTTGATGTCGAGGTGGTCGATGCTCCCCTCGATTACAACTTGTTACTTGGAAGAAGTTGGTTTTATGCTATGACTGTCGTTGCCTCGTCGGTTTTTCAATGTGTACAATTTCCTCATCAAGGCAAAATTGTCATTTTTGATCAGTTATATTTCTGCACAACTGATGCTTGCGCTCCTGCTACCAACAACATTCATTTCTTGGGAGATCACAAGATCACGTATGAAAGCATTGGTGTTTTCTTGCTAAAAGATTTTATCCTTATGGGTACCTTTCCTACACCACTTCCACCGACTACACATCATATTGCCACCGTCGATATGATTTTGACTGTAGCTTATCAATCTTTGGAATCAGCTAACCCTTGGATTGTACCTAGTCCGTTGGAATTCGATGCACTAGGTGACATTGTGCCACTTAGTCCAACTGAAACATCATACATTTCTATCCAATCCGCTTCTCCCTCTTTGGATCGCCAACATCTATTGGCACCCAACAGTTACTTGATGCCATGTCAGTTAAGTTCCTTGTCGTCTACGATTGACTACATTTCCCCAATTTTTCCTTCTGATGAATCTCTTATGGAAATGTTGAGCATTGATGAGCTACCTCGGGATGATAACCATCATCGATCCTCTTTTCTTCCCCCTCGTGAAGAAATTTGGGCAGATATACACTCTATCTCCCCTCCTGGTGTTGATTTTCCATCGTCTCCCATGCCTTCAACTTCTGATAACTTGGATATGGTCATTGACATGGTGATATCTTCAGTAGGGATATTGGAGACTGATCTCCTTACCCCTGTCGTGACCCTCGACATGTGTTCCTTCTAGAGTGATTTTCTTCCATCCAGTGAAGATCTCTTGGAAGCCATGATTGAGTTATGTCCCTTGACATGGTGTCCTTCCAGCGCGTTATTCTCTTGGAAGCCATGATCAATAAGAGTCCACGAGCATAGTTTCTCTTCTCTGTAGCAAGCTCATTAAAAAATGAAATAGAGGTCACAAGCATAGTTTCTCTTCTCTGTAGAAAGCTCATTAAAAAATGAAACAAAGGTCACGAGCATAGTTTCTCTTCTCTGTAGCAAGCTCGTTAAAAAATGAAATAGAAGCTTTGAGCATAGTTTTCCTCTTTGTAGAAAGCTTGTTAAAAAATGAAACAACAATTTGGGGATTGAACCCAGAGCCCTGAGCATGGTTCTTTTCCTGTGTCAAGATCGTTAAAAAATGAAACAGTCACCTCTCTTGAACCTTCTTTTCATCCACTCTTATCCTTTTTCTCCATATAGTAGAGAAATCGGTGACAACCTCAAAGTCGGTGAATGAATTGAAGCTTGGAGGGCATGTCTCCAGCTTTTTATGATCATTCTGGAGTTAATCAAGTAGTTTTCTAGCTAGGGGCATACCGAGCTTAGTCTTTGTTCTTTCTCGTGCTCAAAAAAACATGAGAATGTAACCGAGTAGAATTTTATCACTTTTTCGGACTCGCATGGATATACGAAAAAGGAACCCCCTGGAGTCGTCTTTGAGCTCTTTTCAGAATCTCTAAACATGAAAATATTTTCGAGTGATCTTGCTTCCTTTCCCACTCATTAAAAGTTTTGAAAGGGTGTCTTTCGAGTGATAATTTATCTCTTTTTCGGCCTCGCGAGACTAACATTACAAAAAAGGACAACATTGGAGTTGTCTTTAAGTTGTTTTCAGACTCTCTAAGTATGAAAACCATCGATTTTACCTTCTCTGGACTCGTTAAACAATCATACATTGAAGGGCCCATACGAGCTCGAACCCTTACTTCTTCCAGTTCATTAAACAAAGGAAGAGGGACTTACCGAAGGTGAGTCATATCAATCATGTGTTACCCTCCTCAAGCTCAATAAATTAAAAAGAGGTACTCGTCTATCTGGATGGGGGGGAAATTGAAAGAATCAAGCCAAGCATTTTTTTTAGAACACTACTAGTAGCTCTTACGGTCGCCCTTGAACATGGCACTTTGTCTTTGCACACATTTTAATCTGCTGAACCTCTACACTGAGCCAATTCTCTGAGTTATTTTACTCCTTTTGGTCACCTGATGAAAGTCATGGAATCCATTGCATCATCATGTTTTGGTCCATGTCACGTTTTTGTTGTTGTGCCTCATTTTCCAAGGGAAGTATCTGCCTCGAGAGTCAGCCATCACAAATATCATGTTTCAATACCCATGTCAATCCATGTTCATTTGATCTACCAATTACATATCTGTGTCAGTTTCGTGTCATTGATGGGGGATACATCAAGGCCCTCCTTCGACGAGTCTATTCATGTTGACTTCAGCACATTATCCAGGAGCTAGACTTAGAAACCAGTTAGTACCTTGGGACCTGCATGCCTCAATGGAAGGCCTCCTCGTGTTCGATAGTGGGTTTAAATCATTGACCTATGATCATATGATTCCACGGATGTTCGAATTCATCTCATTCATTCACATTCATCGGAATGTACTAGAGTACCTTGGGAATCATTGACATCAATGGTGATTTACCTCACGCTTGTTAACAGTTTACCTCATTGACCAGTAATCAAGTGGTTTCTGCCGTGTTCGACATTAGGACATCTATTCACATGGTTAGATTCATACTACATTGGGATCAGTAAGAATACCCTGGGTTGAGTCATCACTCTTATATGTACTTTGCCTAGGTTGCGAAGGAGTTCTTTTGAACTATGACACATATACTGTTACATAGATCCACTTTGTATTGGTCGTGGCTATGTCTTGTCATATCATAGATCCACTATGTATTCTTCATGGCTACGATCATTTCAGGTCATAAGAGTATAGATCCACATTGTATTTGCAGTGGCTATACCATTTTTTCAATATAATTATGGATCCGCAGTGTATTTTATGGTGGCCATACCTAAAAAGTCTTTATCACTCAAGCATAGGTATGCCTGCCTTGGGTTTGAAACATGTCATAATATTTTTTTGATGGTTGTGTGCAGCCTTTTATAGTTTCTCTACATCCATACCCTTGCTCGAAAAAGTCTACAAAGTACTTTGGTCATCATCGTCTTCTAACTTCGTAATTTGGGGGGCAATCTGTTACACTTTAAAATTACTCACTTCGATAGTGTCGCAAGTGTCGTCATTACAAGTGTTGTAAGTGTCGCATCTTGTCCGCAAGTGTTTCATCTTGACTATAAGTGTTTCAAGTGTCACAAACATCATACTTCCATCTTTCCTATGTCATGCCTCTAATGACATCATAAAGACACTTAAGACACCTCAAAGACTAGTTTTGAATAAGAGAGATCACTTGACAGGGAGTACAAACCTTTTGCCACTGAAAGAACCACTAAAAAATGGATTTTGGAGAGGAGAACTCCCCTACCCACTGTCAGGGAGTGTTGGCGCTCCCTGAACCTCTTTGGGGGAGTTTTTGAGCGCTCTGTGCACCCTTTTGGGGGAGCTCTACCCTTTTCTGAGCAAGTTTTGGGTTTGTTGAGACAAATCAAGAAAGAATCCCTCAATTCCTGAAGGTGGTTGGATTTGAATAGATGGTCAAGGCATGATCTTAGGGAAGATTCTCAACTGAAGGAAAGGAATCCTCAACTTATCCCAAATATCTCTCAAGTGGTTGGACCTCTCTAAGATTATATAAGGAGGCCTTCTCATGGTGAAAGGAGGGAAGAGACTAGAGATTGATACCAAACTTATGATCCTGTAAGTGGTATGAACAGAAGAGATTGGAGATGTGACACTTATGATATCATAAGTGAGATGTCATCAGAGCAATCAGTGTAGATTACTTGATAAAAGGGGTTGGACAAGGAGAACTGGAAGAAGTTGTTGCACCTTCATTGAAAGGATTGTAAGTACTTTTACTTGTTCTCATTAATAATCAATGCTTGGCCTGTTTCTTTCAAAATTATGTTCGTTCCATATGAGTTTGTCTACAGTAGATGGATCTATATTTGAGTTAATCTTAGTAGAGTAGGAAGTCCATTGTTTCTTTGTTTGTCCTATAGGACCTATCAGGGAGCTCAAGATCGAATCTCAGCCAGGACTTTGCAAGGACAAACGTCGCTAATAAGGTACATATCTTTCTCCTTCTCTTTCATTTATTAGCTTGATTAGATCTAAAAGGAAGTCAGTGTCCATGTTAATCACTTTTTTGTCTTGGCCTTAGGAGTCTAGAGACCAAGAGGGAATCCACTTGTTTGCAGGGGGATTCACCTACAACATAGGGACAACATGGAAAGGATAAAGAGCATGAGTGAATGGAGTGACTTGTCAAGTCGTTAGGATCATGGGGTTGATAATGCTTGGTGTAAAGTTAAAAGGCCAGTCAAAGACATGAACCATAAAATGAACCTAGGCTAAAATCATATGTATGGGCCAAAAAATGAGCCAAAACTTAGGTCTTTATTTGTTTAGACTAACCTAAGAAAATCACAAAGAGAAAAATAAATCAAACCTAAATACTAAAGGATAAAAATTAAAAACCTAAGGGATAAAAGACCCATGACAACTTCATGTGATAACATTGGCTCCACAGGGGATGGCATGCTCCCTATGAGATGCCAAGAACAAGCAGCTTCAGTGTCTTATCATAGGGCTATGGGGCCACTTATTCAATCAGAAATAAAACAAAAATGATATTTACAATGAATTGAAAGCCACTCATGGCTTAAGAAAAATACTTTTTCAAAAAGTTCCCATTGACAGGTTCACCAAAAACTTCAGAATCCTCCAAATTCTGCAACTTATAAGTGTTATTTGAAAATACCTCAAAAATCTTGAAGGCACCAATCCACTAGGTTTCAAATTTACCATGTTTGTCTTTATCTTGCTTGGGTGCATCCCACTTGAGAACTATATATACCAGCTGGAAATATTATTTTCTTACCTTCTTGTCAAAGGCTTGCTTGATCTTTTGTTGATGGTCTTATGCTTTGTCCAGTAATCGATCCCTAGTCTGTTGCACTTCTACCAGCTGTTGTATCCTTCTGAACATATTATCAGTTTCTCCTTGGTAGTCTTGGAATAAATTTGCCACGGGAAAGGAAAGTTGAGTAGGAAAGATAGCCTCAACCCCATATACAAGCCGAAAAGGAGAGACACCAAGTGAACTCTTTGTTGTAACTCTATCAGCCCACAAATAAAATTTCAGCTTTGAGTCCCATGCTCTCTTGTTGTCTTCTAACAATATCTTGATGATATTTATAAGGCTCGTGTTAGAGGATTTTACCAATCCATTCCCTTGGGGGTAGTAAGGAGTATAATGAACCAATGTAATCCCATACTGTTCACATAACTTGATCAATGGTTCAGCCTTGAAGGATGCAACATTTCCAGTAACAATTTTGCTCAGACAACCAAATCTTAACATGATATCCTCAAGAAAACTAATGATTACCTTGTGAGAGGAATTTCTAGTAGGAATGGCTTCTATCCACTTGGTGAAGTAATCAGTGGAAAACAAAATACACCTATGTTGAACACTTGAAGCGAGATGGATTTCCCCAATTAATTCTAGACCCCACTATTGAAAAGGACCTGAAGCTACCACAGGCTTCAATGGCAAAGATTTGAGTTGATGCTTTCCAGAAAAATTTTGGCATTTGACACAAGATTTAATATTTGCACAAACATAAGTAAAAAGGCTAGGCCAAAAATACCCAGCTCTGAGGATTTTATAGGTTGTGGTTCTCCATAAGTGATGGCCTCCACATAAACTATCATGAAAATCAGTCATGACCTTTTGGGTATCATGTGGATCTAGACATCTCAAAAGCACTCCTAGAGGATCTTTCCAATACAAAACTTGGTCAATAAGACAGCATCTGATTGCTTTAAGCTTCAAATCTCTTACCTTGTTCTTTTCCAAACCATCAAGAGGCTGCAACTTCTGTAGCAAATATATGATGTCCTTATACCAAGTGCATTCTGCCAACTTTGGGCTGACATGAGAACTTTTATCAACCAACTCAGCTTGCTGATTTTTTGAGTTTATGTTCATGAAATTAACCCCCAAATCTTTGCAATTTGATTTATCTAGCAACCTAGATAAACCTTGTCCTTTCACTAGTTTAGTGGAATTTATTTCAAGGTCAAATTCCAAAATTTTGGCAATCCATTTTCTCCTCCTCCCATCTATGTCAGGCTGGATAAGTATCTCGTTCACTAAGTCTGAAGGGACATATGAAACAATCTTTGAATGTAGAACATATACTCTGAAATCCTTGATGGATTTGACCAAATCATAAGCCTTCGTTTCCATGATATCATATTTAATTTCTACATCCCTCAATGCCCCACTGAAAAAGGAAATAGGTTTCTCTAACCCTTCTACATTTTTCTGCAATAAAACAGTAGCCACTGTGTCAAATGAAGCAAAGGAAAATATCAGAAAATCTTTGGAGTAGTCAGGGTTGATGAGCACAAGTGCTTCAGTCAAATCCTTTTTTATTTGATCCAAATAATCTCGAGACTCAGTAGTCCATTTGACCTCATTTCCTTTCCTAAGCATGGTTGTAATGTACTTTACCAATTTAGCAAAATTTGAAATGAACCTTCTTAGAAAAATGTTTTTTCCCAAGAAAGACTAAACTTCTTTCTTGGATCTAGGGAGAGATAAGGTCTGGATGGATTCTACTCTTCTTGAATCAATTCTTACCCCTTCTACTGATACAATGTGCCCCAGTAGCTTTACCTCCTTCATAGCAAACAAAGACTTTTTAGGATTGAGAAAGAGACCAAACTTTCTGCACTTCAAGAAGACCTTTTTCAAATGATGATAATGTTGTTTATCAGATTGTGAGAACACTTTGATGTCATCTAAATAGATGACTACAAACTTTTTCTTCTCCCCAATAAAGGCAATGTTCATTGCTCGATGAAAGGTCACTCCTGCATTCATCAATCCCAAGGGAATTTTGGCATACATGAATGTGCCCCAATGAGTAGTGAAAGTTGTCTTCTATCTATCTTCAAGCAAGACAGAGATCTGATTGTAGCCAGAAAATCCATCAATCATAGACATCCTAGATGAACCTGTCACCCTCTGCAAAATGTGCTCCATATTTGGTAAGGGGTAATTATCTTTCTTGGAGATTCTATTGAAATTTATGAAATCGACACATAGTCTTATTTCCCCGTTCTTCTTCCTCACTGGGACCAAGTTAGCCACCCATTCAGAGTATCTCAAAGGAATGATGATCTTGGCATCCAAAATAGTTTTTACTTCCTTTTCCATAATAGGCAGCAGCATAGGATTTATCTTTCTAAGTTTCTACCTAAATGGCTTGGTCTACTCTTTCAAAGGGATCTTATGTTCAATTATGTTTGTCATATGTTCTCAAATCTTCATATTTCCAGGAAAACACATCCGCAAACTCTTTTAAAAGCTTAACACATTCAGCCCTTTGTTCTTTTGACAAGCTGCTAGACAACTTAACATACTTTGGATCCTCCTTTGTACCTAAATTACATTCAGTCACATCATCATTTTCAGTTGAACCTTTAACCTTTACAGCAACATAATTTCTATCAAACAATCTCTCCAAAGGAACTAGTCCTTTTGGAATATGGTTACTGGGCAACTAAACAATATGATGGTCAACAATTTTATTCAAAAAAATAGCAACATGAGGGCTTTTTTCAGTATCATGATCTTGATCAATATGTAAGGCAGAAAACTCATCCACAGTCTCAAGAAATATTTTTATCTCAAGATCGTCCTCAAAAACCTTCCAATGTTTGACGTTGTTAGGTATAGAGTGTCTATACTTCACTTCCACATCATATTTGAGTTTAGGGGGGAAAGGAACTCTGAAATTACTTCCTGAAATAGCCAAGGAATCTGCCATAGTGTTCTCCTCACTTGGAACAAATGAGATATTAAAAGCTAAGAAGAAACTATCAACAAGATCCCAAACTTCATTTATGTAAGTCCTTAACCTGGGGTGTGTATCTTGATACAAATTTTTTATTTGATGAACAATTAATTCAGCATCTCCAAACACTGCTAGCTCTTCAATCCTCATGTCTTTGGCAGCCCTCAAACCCAAAATAAGAGCCTCATATTCTGCCACATTGTTTGTAGTTTCAAATTCAATCTTGTATGATAAGGAAATGATCTCTTGAGTAGGGGAAATAAAGACTACCCCAGCACCAACACCTTCTTTAGAAGAAGCCCCATAAAAAAAAATCGTCCAAACAGAGGTATTAGTAAGAGGCTCTTCACAAGAGGTAATGGATTTTTTTTTATTTCAATAGGAGGTTGAGGAGTATCAGTGAGTTGTAATATAATGTATCCTAAATCAGTATCAAGTGAAAAAATAGGATGGTTGGTGGGATTTTATTCATCATTGATGATGTAGGCTAATTGAGCATCCCTATAAATCCTTCTATGTTCTCCCCCAAACACAGGAATGGTGGCATATGAAAGGT
>ML790238.1:208539-235738 GCA_009831015.1 Picea engelmannii
GTAGGCTTTATTTTAGTGGGAATGTTGTCATAAATTTTATTGAATCTCTTGGAGAAGTCAAAAACATATTCCCCTTCTTTCCTCTTAAGTGATCCAAATTATGTAATATAATAAAGGAAATCTTTTTTATCCCCCCAATGCCTCAAGAAGGCATCATCCAAAGCTTCAATCCCAACAATAGATCCAGGAGTCAAACACCTAAACCATTTTCTAGCCTCTCCATCAAGGCTCTGTACAAATACTCTCATCCATACATCTTCATTTTCAATGTTAAGATTATCTACATAACTATAAAAAGTTGCAAGGTGTTCTTCTGTAGTTGTGTCTTCCTCCTCCCCAGTAAACTTGGGCATGTACTTAAGGTAGTCTCCAACTGGGAGAGAATTCATAGGTTGAGGTAAAATAAGAGGGGAATACCTAGAAGCCACTATGGCATCCATCCTATTTATAGGAAGATTAGCACCTACCATTGGTTTGTGAACTATAGGGTAACAAGGGGGAGATGGAGTTTTGACAGCTGCAAATACAGTCTGAATTTTGAATGAAAGAGGAAAATTGTATGGAGAGGTTTCAGTTTTCAGAGGAAGAGTTTGATTCTTGGGGGAAGATGGTATAGGGTCCAAGGGAAAAGAGGTTTCCTCCTTTTTAGTCACAGTAACTTTGATAGGAGGAGGAGTAGGAAGGCCTAAAGTAGGAAAATCTTTAAGACTCTCAAGTCTGAACCAATTTACAAGATCAGGAGAAACAAGGGTTTCAAAACTTTCTTCTTTGACTTGGGGGCTAAAATATGAGTATTCAATAGGGAAATTTTCAAAATCCAAACTTCTAGAAACTTCAGTAGAAGGTAAAAAAGGAGGGTTAGATATGGCTACTGGAGTTTTAAAAGTAGAATCATGTGAATGACCAGAAGTACCTGGTATAATAGCTGAAAATCCTTCTTGAGAAGATTTTCCTTTCCTGGTAGTATTCTCTGGGTCATCTTCAGGTGTTGCCATAGGTAGATGTGGAGTAGACCTCGTGTGTCTACCTTTGGGAGCCACAACTGAAACAATGGAGTCGCTAGGTGCAAGCTGCAATCTTCAATGTATTGATCTCCAATGCACCTTCAAAATTAGTATTTCTTTGTCGTTCAATCCCAGGGAAATGTCTTCAATCTGATCCTCGAAAACGGCGCCAAGAATGTTAGCACTGAGAATCACCCTCATATTGCAAGAAGAGAATCTCAGTACCCGTCAAAAGGTTTGTAAATGTAAATGAGTGATTAAAGGTCAAATGGATAGAACTCAGAATAAGAATTTTTAACTCAAAAATCTGGGCTAGCATGCATAACAAAATGAGGTCTTGATTAACTTCAGTCAGTGATTTGGGGTAAAAGTGAATAGGAGGAAGACTTAGTCAGGAAAATGGAAAGGTATGTTATTAACATCAGGTCTTCAAGCGGCCAAGAGAAGAAAACTCAGTCACAAGAAATTCTTGAACTTAAAGTTTAAGAACACTGAAAAACATTCATTGCAGCATTATAATCAAACATTCATCATAACACAACCACAAAATCTCATATGGATCATCCAATCAAGAGTATTTCAGTATAAGAGGAAACAAGATGATAAAAATGGAACTCGCTTCTATTAATCAAAATGTCTCAAGTCCAATACATGACTAGAGAACAGCTTTACTTAGTCAAAATATTACAATCAGGAATCCCTGCTCAACCATTCAAACCTCTCTAATCATTTAGAAGATGTATTTATAATCAAAAGTGGAAAGGAAACAGCTAGAGGTGCGATTTGGCCTTCCTATCCTAGGATTCTCCAAAACAACTACAATTCTAACACATGTGCTAACAGATATTAACAAACTGCTACAATCTAGGAACCATGTTGGCAACCACTCCAACAAGAATTAAATGGCATGTCTTCTAGCTTAGGCACATTCTTATTCATTGCCAAGTTCCCTCCAATGGTCATATGTTGCTTCCAAGATGCCACCTCTGATACTTTCTTCTCTCCACATCATCAACAATCAGGAAGGAGTCACGAATTCAAACCTTTGACTACAAGGGCTAGTTCGTATGCCATTATGTAGCACATTTGGTAGCCAATTTTGTAGCGCCCTTTGTAAAACAACTCTACAGATTCTGTAGCGCTTCCTGTGTAACAGCTCTGCAGATTTCGTAGCACCACTCCTGTGTAACAACTCTGTGGTTTCCGTAGCACCACTCCTTAAATAGCTCTACAGATTCGATAGTGCCACTCTTGTGTAACAGTTCTACAGATTTGGTAGCACCATCCATAAAATAGCTCTATAGATTCTGTAACGCCATTGTTGAGTTTGGCTAGGAGATTTCGTAGCACCTTTGGTAGAGAAATTGCAGAACATCCTGTATAGACGATTTTGTAGTGCCATGGTGCTACGGAATCTCTATGTTTTTTTTGTGTTATGTAATCAATTCTTCAAAAACACAAAAAACTTAGTTGATGGACTAGGAGCATGTAGATGCTTGTATAGGTAGAAAAATCATACTTCCTTGATCATTTCACACTTGAAAAAAGATACCACCACAAAAATGGATCTGTCATCCCCCAACTACTTCATCAATCTAGAACTCCTCCTTGTTGCAGGAGAACTTCCCTCTGTCATAGCAGCATCTTTTTCCTTTGCAGGGATACTCCTCTTAATTGCAGGTTCATCTCTTTTTATTGCAACTTGTACCAGAACATTTAATTTCCTCTGGGCCAGTTCATCCTTGAAATGCTGCAATTCCTCCTTGAGATTTATGTTTTGGGACTGAAAGCTTTTGTTTTGCATGTACAGGGTCTTAAGTTGCCTATGGAGAGGTAGGTCTCTTCATGCTGAAAATCTTGCCAGATCAAGGGTTTCATTGTACATCTCAATGAGTTCCTTCATCTTTCTTCTCTCAGTCAAACTTTATGCCTTTAAACGGGCAACTTCTTTCCTAGCCTCCCTGAGCTATCTGATCAATCTTTTGAAAGTGGGATTACTAGGTGGAGTGTTGATGTTGATAACCTCAATGGGTTTCTCAGTGGCTTTACCTTTATCTTTCTGTTGAACAGAGGCTCTGTTTATCACCTCAATAAGCTTCTCAATGCATTTACCCTTATCTTTCTCTTTCCTTGGAACTGAAGCCTTGGGTAAGATTTATGCTTCAACAGCTTCCTTGTGGGATGATGATCTAGTAAAAGGCTTCCTAATTCTGATCTTAGTTGTTGGAGCAGGTGAAGGGAAATGCAAATTCCTTCCCCTCTTGACTGTGGTTTTGGTAGATGAAGGGACTTCTTCTAATTCAGGTGCAGGAGGAGGTGAAAAATCTCTTTGTGGGGAGTGATGAACCTCCCTCTCTTCTTCAATTTATTTAGGGGTTTCTTTGTCTCGAGTAGTGGGTTTTATTTTTCTCTTACTACTTATTCTTTCAAGGGAAAAACTAATAGATGAAAAAGGTATTTGCATCCTTGATTGAGGGGTAGAGTCTATATCTAGCTGCATATGGACAGAGACAATGAATTTTTCCCAAGGAATGTTCATTTTCTTCAATTCTTCCATCGCCAGCATCCTGATCAACCCGGACTGGAATACACTAGTGTCCACGGCCTTGGACTTGGATTGGACTCTATTAGACATCTTTCCCATACTCCTCAATAGATAAAAATGGATTTTCATTGAATCCTTACCAGTGAAATGCAGCAAGAGTCTTATATGATACTGGTATATCATGTTAAACCTCCCCTCACATGTAAAATATCTCTGGATGATCTTCAGCATTTTATCAAAGCCTTCAACTAGGTGGCTCCTAGGCACTCCCTTAGACAAATTGTCTTTCTGATAGTCTAGTTTGGGGAAGTCCTTCGAAAAGGCAGCATTGAGGATCATGGATTTGAACCACCTCTCACCAGTATTTGGTATCTCAATGGTTGTTGCAATAGAGGCCTCAGATACCTCAAACTCAAGGTTTCCCACCTTGGTCTTATTGCCATCAAAGTGTAATGTAAATTGTCTTGCTACTTCAGGGTGTCCCCTCTGCATGTTTTGGCAAAAATAGAGGCATCCAACCCTTTGGAAAACCTCCCTAACCATTGGATCAACATCAAATATGTGCATTTCAAAAGGTTCAGTCCTGACCACACTCCCTCCCTTGTGAGACTTCTTCCTTTGAGGTATCTCCATGGATATAAATAGGGGAACAAAGGCTATGATGTAATGAGGGATAAAGGAACCAAATAGAGGCAAAGATATATGAGAATTGACAGTGACTAATGGTTACTCTTTCAATAATTTTCCTCCAACTCACCTTTGAATTAACAGTAGACTGGTCTGATGGTTTTTATTTTGAAAAATGAGAGAACAAACATTGAGGAAAGGTATGCAGGGATGAATTGTTCAGTTTTATTCCACCAAACAATGGTCATCAAAGATTTTAAAAGGTAGGGGCTGCTATCCTCCTCACTGCCAGCAAATTTTGAGATAAAACGTAGGATGACACAGTGAACAAAGGAGGCTTAATGCATGGATCTTGTGAATACAGAAGATGGCACTGATAAATCCAAGGAAAATGTAGCACTGAGACAGGGGATGTGTAGCATAGTTTTGGCAGCGATTTCTGTAGCACAGTGTGGAAACAAGAGCCAAATGAATGAATGGGCATTCAAGATTTTGAATCATAATGGCTTGACCTTAGTATAGGTGAAATTCAGTTGGAAAATGGCTATGGAGTCTATGGAAGAAGATCTATAGATGCAAATGGATGAGAGAGGATGCAGTCTGTAGTACTAGGCGCTACCAAAAGATGAGGCAGGTGTATCTTAAAACTTTCCCATGCGGTTGAAAAGACTCATGAAATACCTCAAGGTTGTGGCTGATGATGGAAGATCTACAACAAGATATGGAACTGCTACATCCACCTCAGCCTCCAATTCATCTCTAACAGTTGATCTCGTAGCACAATCTGCAGCTTATCTGAACTAGTGACTTCAACAGCACCGATCTTGGGAGGAAAAATTCAAATTGATAAATAGTTAGCAATCTCATAAATGACCAAATCTCAATATTCCTTTTTAAAGACAAGGGTGCTGAAAACAATGGAAATCATGACATCAGTTGATTATGGCAAATTATGGTGAAGGAGCATAGGACAAAGGTGTGCTACGAAAAATCCTAGTGAGTTTGCATCGCCCTTTTCAAAGTTTGATTTGACCCCCTTAACGGACATAGGGATAGCATGGAAAGGATGAAGAGCATGAGTGGATGGAGTGACTTGTCAAGTCGTTAGGATCATGGGGTTGATAATGCTTGGTGTCAAGTCAAAAGGTGAGTCAAAGACATGAACCATAAAATGAACCTAGGCTAAAATCATATGTATGGGCCAAAAAATAGGTCAAAACCCAAGTCTTTATTTGTTTAGACTAACCTAAGCAATTAACAAAGAGAAAATAAAGCAAACCTAAAGACTAAAGGATAAAAATTAAAAACCTAAGGGATAAAAGACCCATGACAACTTCATGTGATAACACTGTGTTAAGCATATTTTAATCATTTGTTTTCATTTCGTTCTACTCATAAAATATGAATCAGTGGTATCAGAGTGGTTTTCTCCTCGTCGTCTTAATGCATGTCCCCAGTGAGGTCAGTGTACAAATAATTGGGTCTCGAGCTTGTTTCTCTTGAGACAAAAGCTCTCGCACACCCAAGTGACCTCTCATGGTAGGAGAAAAGTAAGATGATGGGAAAGGAGATCCTTTCAAAATGTTGCTTGAGGAATCCCTCACGCAACAGAGGAATGAGATGATGGATAGTTTCACGAAAATTCTTGAGCGACTACCAATAGGCGACGCATCTCCCTCGAGCAGAGGCGTCGCCCCATTCAAGGTACAAATCAACTTTGATATTCCTATATTTGAAGGTCAGATAGACGCAGATGTTGTATACAAGTGGTTGAATCTACTAGAAGGGTATTTTTCTGTCCATAACTTTTCGAATAGAGAAAAGATTACTTTTTCACTCCTCAAAGTTGTTCCCCATGTCAAAGATTGGTAAGAAACTTTCTGTGAGCAAAAGGAAATAGAGGAACCCTCATTATTTACAGTCGCGGCCACTTGGGAATCCTTCAGGGATTCTATTAAGGAACAATACTACCTTGTTGGAAGTTATGACGACTTGTATACCAAATGGACCACACTGCGGCAAGAAAGAGACCAAGTAGTCCATAGTTCACAAATATCTTCCATACCTTGCGCACCAAGTTTGGTATCAAATATTCATAGCGACATTTGGTGCTCTGCATAGATACATCCAAACTGAAATGTAATTTCTGGACATCTCTTCCTTGGGCGTGGCCTACCGATATGTCGTCAAAATCGAGCAGAATCTCAAACAAAAGATGCGAGAATTTGGGCCTGGGAACCCCTCATAGAAAAATCCAGGAAGGGGCAGCCCCAACCCACAAAAAAAAGGACAGAGAAAATATTGACAGTATCAAGAAAACCAGTCCAAGCCCCAAGCAAAGAAGGACACCAGAAAGACAAAGAAATATATCGAGAAGTCACATGACTTCCATAAGAGCCCTTAGCATAACATTGTTGACTGTTGCTCAAAGAAGTCGTTGGTGGCTGAAGTGAAAGCCTCTGAATCAGATGTGAGTTCTGACTCAGAGTTAGAACCAGAAAGGGGAAGATGGATCATTGACATGGAACCCAATGCCATCATTGCTACCACCAAGCTCCAACCTGGTGAACCAGATGAGCTAGAAGAAGGAGAGTGCCTCTTCCATTCACAGATGTGGGTAAAAGTCACCCTGTTGCACTTCATCGTTGATAGCGGTAGCCAAAAGAACCTCATCTCAGTAGAGGTCATCAAGCGGTTGGCCCTTCCAAAAATGCCACACCTACAACCCTACACCATTGGATGGATCTGCAAAGGAAGTGATCTTCGCGTCATCTAACAGTGTCGACTGTCATATGGCATCAAGCCCTTCAAAGACGAGGTATTGTGTGATGTTTATCCTCTCAAAGTTTGTAATGTTCTTTTGGGACAACCTTATTTATAGAAACATCATGATGTATATGAGTCTAGTCCTCGTAGTGTTATTATTACTTTGAATAGGAAATTGTACAGGATACCCAAGGCAATCCCTCCTAGTGTTATTTCCTTAATCTCTGCCAAGTAATGCAGGAAGGTCATCTCTCATACTGAGAAATTTGTCTTCTTCATGATTTTCTCTCAGAGTCAGTGAAAGATCGCAGCCACATCTAGGGCCTCTGTGGCCAATTTCTCCACACAACAGAAGCAAGTGGATAAGGTCATGGAAGAATAATCAGATATATTCTCCTCTCCTACCGGGGTACCTATGCACTGCCAGGTCAAGCATCCCATCGATCTGACACTAGGTGCACCACTACCCAATGGGCCAGTCTATCGTTGCTCTCTATTAGAAAACAAGGAGATCAAGAGTAAGATCCAAGAAATTCTCCACAAGGGGCACATACGTCCCATCTCATCGCCTTGTGGGAGTCCAATCATGTTGGTGTAGAAGAAAGACAGAACTTGGCGACTCTGCATTGATTAATGGTCCCTAAATAAAATCAGAGTCTAAAACCGGTATCTGATTCCCCAAATTGACGACCTCCTTAATCATCTCATGGGGGGAAAATACTTCAGTAATATTGATCTAAATTATGTCTACCACCAGGTCCCAATAGAACAAACAAATGTATGGAAGACCGCCTTCAAGTCAAAAGAAGGTATTTTTGAATGGTTGGTCATGCCCTCTGGTTTGACAAATGCTCCCACAAATTTTAAGAGGATGATGGACAATATCCTACAACATTTCACTAATACGTTTGTAGTGGTGTATCTAGATGACATCCTCATCTACAGCAAGACTTGGGCATAACACTTGAAGCATATTCAGCAGGTTCTGCACACCCTGAGGCAGCACAAACTATATGAAAACTTGTAAAAATGTTCCTTTGGCATAGATAGGTTCCATTACTTAGGCTACATCATTGATCGGAATTTTTATCGGAAAAATCGGTACGTGCAGACACAAACAGATCTCCCTAGTTTCACCCCGAAACTAGAACAAAACAAGACAGAATAAAAAATGTTCCCTGAGTTTTAATTATCAAGCATACTAACTAACAAGAGATAAATTACATACCTTTTAAACATCGTTTGTCCTCACTAGTGTCATCCTCTCTCTGTTCCAAGGCTTATGGGATGTTGAACCTATAAAAAGACACAAGACAATGAAGTGAAAGAAACAATGTATACTCAACAAAACCTATGTATGTGATCAAGGAGTCATACAATAAAATAAGACCAATTTTATGGGAAAGAAATATATCATTGTATTAAATATATGAAAAGGATAATACAACCAATGCCTTGATTTTGTAAGGTCTCTTCCAATAGTCCCTTGCTTCCCATGCACTTCTACTCCATGGTTTCTAAGATCAACGATCTATCTTGACAAAGCAAAGCTCAAAGACAACATACAAGCTCCAAAAACTCCAAGCTACAAAACTCAAGAACTTTCCAACTCAACACTAGCCAACTCAATCCAACTTTCCCCATGAGAACTCCTCTCCTTTTATAGGATGAAAAGGATAGGGTGAGGAGGTTAGGATGATCCCATGAGATCAGGGATGCGACTCAGATCCAAACCGATCAGATACCACCTCACCCTTGAAGCTTCTATTCTAGAACTTTCGATAAATTCCTCTTTCTCCTTTGTACGAAAATCATCGCACCCTTACCACTAAGAAAAATGTGACGATGTCACAGGCCACTGTGGTGAAACCTGTGACGATCCTAGATCATTGCACCCTTAACACTAAGAAAGGTGCGATGATCCCTTTTTCTAAGGTTTTTTACAAAGGAAAAGTATAATTCCATTTCTCTAGAAAAATGTATCTTCATTCTTCTTCATGGATTCAAGCCATTGATCCTTCTCAAGACAAAGGATAGGCTTACATCATTAATGGTCATAGGGGTGATGAAAATAATGTGTAACAGGCATGGTGTACATGGGGATCCAACCAAGATCTAGGTCATCCATGACTTGGCAGCCCCAACCACACTCACTAAACTTTGGAGCTTCTTGAGCCTCGCCAATTTCTATCGCAGGTTCATGTTGGGATTATCTCATATCGCATGGGCCCTCATCCAAGTAACCAAGGGTGGCAGTAAGGAAATATTTGTGTGGGGAATGTCCCAAAAACAAGCCTTCGATGAATTGAAGAAGATTTTGTGCTCATCCCTGATACATTCATTACCATACCAGCAACATCCCTTTGAGATCGAGACAGATGCTTCAGACTATGTTGTGGGCGTCGTTCTCACTCAACACGGCCACCCCGTGGCATATCATAGTGAGACACTATCAAATGTTATCCGTAAGTACCCTACTTATGAAAAATAAATGTACTCCATTGTGAAAGTCTTCCACCAGTGGAGACATTACATTCTTGGGAAGAAGACAGTCATCCACACTGATCAAAAGCCACTACAGTTCAAGCAGACCCAAGGGAAATTGTAGAATGACCGCCATCAAAATTGGTCCACATACTTACAACAGTTCCACCTCAACATAAAGTATAAAACAGGAAGTACCAACCGAGTTGTTTATTTCCTCAACTGAGCTCCGGTCACAACACTCACCACGGTGCTATACTCTTCCGGCCATGATACCTTTGGATGGCCCCACCTCTACGAGACAAACCCTGAATTCTCCACCACCTACCAAATGTTGGGCGCCAACTAACTGGTCACTAATTTCAATCTTCAATATGGGTTGTTGTACCATCTGGGCCATCTCTGTGTTCCATAAAGAAAGCATGCGAAGCTTATTTGGGAAGCTCAATACAGTCGGGTGGCAGGACACTTTGGTGTCAAAAAGACAGTGGCAGTGTTGCAGAAACATTTCTACTAGTCGAAACTTCGACAGGATGTCGGCAAGTATATCAAGTCCTGCACCGCCTGCCCTATTGCCAAACTGACCACTAAGAAATAGGGCATGTACACACCTCTTCCTACTCTTGAAAAATCATGGGAATCCATCTCAATGAACTACATGTCGATCCTCCCGTCCACCAAGAGGGGAAATGACTGTGATTTTGTTTTTTTTTATCGCTTTTCCAAGATGGTGATTCTAGCCACCTGCAAGAAGAACATCACAGTAGAAGCCACTGCCAAGCTCTTCTTTAAATGAGTATGGGTACAGTTTGGGATCCCACAAACCATTATCTCATACAGTGATAGTCAGTTCCTTAGCACATTATGGTCGAGCCTCCGGTCACTATTGGATACCAAGCTCACTAAATCCACTGCCTTCCACCCCCAGACAAATGGCCAAACTGAGGTTGTCAATCATCCCCTACTCCACCAGAAGCTGACAAAGCCACCTGGTTCATTGAGAATATCCAGCACATCCTCCCACAGGTTCAATATATTCTACAGAAGTCTAATTCCAAGTACAAGTAGCGCCATGATCAACATCGGGTGCCACATAAGTTTCAAGTGGGAGACAAAGTATGGTTGCACTTGCATAAATAACTCCTTACAGGGCCCCATCATAAGATTTTCCCATCCCATTATGCATCGTACACCATCACCAAGGTTGTGGGTGACAATTCTTTTGAGCTCAACATTCCCCATTTCCTTGGCCTGCACCCAATCTTCAACATGGCTCTCCTTCGACCATATTTCCCACCATTATTGGACACCTCAGAGATAGCAGAGAATTTGACACCAATAGACCTCAACCCTGACAGAATGAAATAGGCATCCATTGATCATATTGTGGACACACATATCAAGGGAAATCGATAGAAAAGAATCCATCTTTATTGAGTCGTCAAAGCATGGCAGCTCCTGCACCAAGGCAAGTGGCTCACCCGAGGCCAAATTCAGCAGAAATTTCTTCATCTAATGGGGGAACTCAACGTAATGGATACCATTGCTTCCTAAGGAGGGAGTATTGATACAAATGGATATTTGTGTCCACCTACCTTTTCCAACTGGCTAAAAACAGTTTTTTGGTAATTTTGGCAATTTACTGTTTTTAGCAGTTTTTAAATTCCAAGACCATTTTGAGGGCCTAAATGAAGGTTTCTCGGGATCGATATTCTAAATGATATCCATAGGCTATTATTGAGCCCCAAAAATGAATCTCCTCGACGATACCTTTCCAATGGGATATTGTGCACCTAAAATGGAGATCATATGCAAAAGTTACGACCCGGGGAAGTTGATGTACTAACTTACCCAAACGGGGCCCACATGACTTTTGGCGCTTCATCTCCTAGGGTTAGATTTTTGGATGTCTAGGGTTTTTGACATTCCTTTTTATTGTAAAAATGCCTTCAGAGCCTCATTGTAATTATCTTCTTACAAATGACTGTAGATGTCACATCTCTTCTCAGAGATAAGCCACCACCATTCCAGCAAGCTTGTTTTCTACTGCATTTTATAGTTTTAGCTTATTTCCTTCTTGAATAGAAAACCAATTTTACTGTATCTCTATTATTCTATGTTAAGAATATTTTAATAATTTGTAGTCATTTTTTTCTGCTCATAAAATCTGGATCAATGGTATCAGAACGGTCTGCTCCTTGTCGTCTTAATGCATGTCCCCAATGAGGTTAGGGTACAAAGAATTGGGTCTTGAGCTTGTTTCTCTTGAGGAAAAAAGCTCTCGCATGCCCAAGCGACCTCTCATGGTAGGATAAAAGAAATATGAAAAGACAGGAGATCCTTTCAAAATGTTTCTTGAGGAATCCCTCACACAACAGAGGAACGAGATGATGGATAGTTTCATGCAAATCCTTCAATGACTACCAACAGGTGACGCATATTCCTCGAGCGGAGGTGTCGCCCCCTTCAAGGTACAAATCAACTTTGATATTCCTATATTTCAAGGTTAGATAGACGTAGATTTTGTAGAGAAATGGTTTAATCTACTACAAGGGTATTTTTCTGTCCATAACTTTTCGAATAGAGAAAATAATACTTTTTCACTCCTTAAAGTCATTCCCCATGTCAAAGATTGGTGGGAAAAATTTTGTGAGCAAAATGAAATAGAGGAACCCTCATTATTTATAGTCGTTGCCACCTAGGAATCCTTCAGGGATGATATTAAGGAATAATACTACCCTTTCGAGAGTTATGACGACTTGTATACCAAATGGACCACACTGCGGCAAGAAAGAGACCAAGTAGTCCAGAGTTCACAAATATCTTCCATACCGTGCGCACCAAGTTGGGTATCAAATATTCAAAGCGACATATGGTACTCAAGTATCACGATGCTCTGCATAGATACATCCAAATCGAAATGGAATTTATGGACATCTCGTCCTTGGGCGTGGCCTAACGATATGCCGTCAAAATTGAGCAGAAGCTCAAACAAAAGACGCGACATTTTGGGCCTGGGAACCCCTCATAGAAAATGCCAAGAGTGGGCGGCCCCAACCCACAAAAAAAAGGATAGAGAAAATATGGGTAGTATTAGGACAACTGGTCCAAGCTGCAAGCAAAGAAGGACACCGAAAATACAAAGAAAGATATTGGGAAGTGGTGTGACTTCCATAAGAGCCCTTGGCATAACACTACTGACTTTCGCTCAAATAAATCATTGGTGGCTGAAGTGAAAGCCTCTGAATCAAATGTGGGTTCTGACTCTGAGAAATAACTAGAAAGGGGAATATGGATCATTGACATAGAACCCAATGTCACTGTTGCTACCACCAATCTCCAGCCTGGTGAAGCAAACGAGCCAGAAGAAGGCAAGAGCCTCTTCCATTCACAGATGTGGGTAAAATCCACCCTATTGCACGTCATCATTGATAGCGGTAGCCAAAAGAACCTCATCTCAGTAGAGGTCATCAAGCAACTGGCCCTTCCGACAATGTTGCACCCACAACCCTACACCATTGGATGGCTTCGCCAAGGAAGTGATCTCTGCGTCAGCCAACAGTGTCGATTGTCATACGACATCAAGCCCTTCAAAGATGAGGTATTGTGTGATGTTACTCCTCTCGAAGTTTGTAATGTTATTTTGGGCCAACCTTATTTATGGAAACGTCATGTTGTATATGAGTCTAGGCCTCGTAGTGTTATTATTACTTTGAACAAGAAATTGTACAGGATACCCGAGGCAGTCCCTCCAAGTGTTGTTTCCTTGATCTCTGCCAAGCAATGCAGGAAGATCATATCTCAGACCGGTAAATTTGTCTTCTTTGTGATTTGCTCTCAGAGTGAGCGAAAGATCACAACCACATCCAGGGCCTTCACGGTTGATCTCTCCACACAATAGAAGCAATTGGATAAGTTCGTGGAAGAATACTCAGATATCTTCTCATCTCCTACCAGGGTACCTCTGCACTGTCAGTTCAAGCATCCCATCGATCTGACCCCAGGCACACCACTACCCAATGGGCCAATCTATCACCACTCTCTGTTAGAAAATGAGGATATCAAGAGGAATATTCAAGAACTACTTCACAAGGGTCACATACATCCCAATTCATCGCCTTGTAGGAGCCCAATCATGCTCGTGTGGAAGAAAGATGGGACCTGGTGACTCTACATTGATTACCGGTCTCTGAATAAAATCACATTCTGAAAATGGTACCCAATTCCCTGAATCAATGACCTCCTTGATCAGCTCATGGGGGGGAAATACTTCAGTAAGATTGATCTGAAGTCTGGCTACCACCAGGTCCCAACAGAACAGACAGATGTATGGAAGATCGCCTTCAAGTCAAAAGAAGGTCTTTTTGACTGGTTGGTCATGCCCTTTTGTTTGACAAATGCTCCAGAACATTTTATGAGGATGATGGACGATATCCTATGACCTTTCACCAATGATTTTGTAGTGGTTTATCTGGATGACATCCTCATCTAAAGCAAGACTTGGGCATAATAATTGCAGCATATTCACCAAGTTCTTCACACCCTGCGGCAGCACAAACTATATGCAAACTTGGAAAAATGCTCCTTCGACATGGACAGGGTCCATAACTTAGGCTACATTGTTGATTGTCATGGTGTGCATGTGGATCTAGCCAAGATCCAGGTCATCTATGACTGGTCATCCCCAACCACACTCACTGAAATTCAGAAATTCTTGGGCCTCGCCAATTTCTATCGCAGGTTCGTGTTAGGATTCTCTCATATCGCATGGGCCCTCAGCCAAGTAACCAGGGGTGGCGATGAGGAAACATTTGTGTGGGGTATGTACCAACAACGAGCCTTCGATGACTTTAAGAATTTTGTGCTCATCCTCGGTACTTTTGTTACCGGACCTACAAGATCCCTTTGAGATCGAGACAGATGCTTAAAAGTATGTTCTGGGCGTCGTTCTCACTCAACACGGCCACCCCGTCGCATATCATAGTGAGACACTATTAGATGTTGTCCATAAGTACCCTACTTACGACAAAGAAATGTACTCCATTGTGCAAGCCTACCGCCAGTGGAGACATTACATTCTTGGGAAGGAGACAGTCATCCAAATTGATCACAAGCCACTACAGTTCATGTAGACCCAAGAAAAATTGCAGAAAGACCAACATCAGAAGTGGTCCACATACTTACAGTAGTTCCACCTCAACATCAAGTATAAAATAGGAAGTACCAACTGAGTTGTTGATTTCCTCAGCTGACCTCTAGTCATGGCACTCACCACGGTGCTAGACTCTTCCGACCACAAGACCTTCGGATGGCCCCACCTCTACGAGACAGACCTTGACTTTTCCACCACCTACCAAATGTTGGGCGACAACTCAGTGGTCACTAATTTCCATCTTCAAGATGGGTTGTTGTGTCATCTAGACCATCTATGTGTTCCATCAAGCTAGCACGCAAAGCTGATTTGGGAAGCTCACTACAGTCGAGTGGAAGGACACTTTGGCATCGAAAAGACAGTGTCAGTGTTGCAGAAACATTTCTACTGGTCAAAACTTCGACAAGATGTCAGCAATTATATTAGTTCCTACACCACCTGTGTTATTTCCAAACCGGCCACTAATAAATAGGGCATGTACACCCCTCTTCCTACTCCTTACCGTTCATGGGAATCCATCTCAATAGACTACATATAGGGCCTCTCGTCCACCAAGAGGGGAAAGGACTATGCTTTTGTGGTTGTTGATCGCTTTTCCAAGATGGTGATTCTAGTCGCCTGTGAGAAGAACATCACAGCAGAAGCCACTGCCAAGATCTTATTTGAACGAGTATGGGTAAATTTTTGGATCCCTCAAACCATTATCTCAGACCATGAAAGTCGGTTACTCAGCACATTCTGGTCGAGCCTTTGGTCACTGCTAGATACACACCTTTGCCTACTCCTGATAGGCCATGGGAATCCATATCAATGGACTACATGTCGGGCCTCCCATCCACCAAGAGGGGAAATGACTGTGATTTTGTGGTTGTTGATCACTTTTCCAAATGATTCTAGCCACCTGCAAGAAGAACATCACAGTAGAAGTCACTGCCAACCTCTTCTTTGAATGCATATGGGTACATTTTGGGATCCCACAAACCATTATCTCATACAGTGACAGTCGGTTCCTCAACATATTCTAGTCGAGCCTATGGTCACTAATGGATACCAAGCTCACCAAATCCACTGCCTTCCACCCCCAGACAAATGAACAAATTGAGGTCATCAATCGAATGATCATACATATCTTGTGCATGTACAATTCAAAACACCCCTACACATAGGATGAGAGTCTTCCCTATGTCCATCATAGCTACAACTGAGCCCTACATAGCTCAACTGACCACAACCCCTTTCAGGTGGGGTTGGGATTCCAACCATTGGACACCATGGATGTTGCACTACCCCTGGTGACCACCTCAACCGAATCGTCCCCTGCTCCACCAGAAGTTGACAAAGCCACCGAATTCATTGAGTGGATCCAACACATCTGCCAATAGGTTCAATATATTCTACAGAATTCTAATTCCAAGTACAAGCAGCGCCATGATCAACATCGGATGCCACATAATTTTCAAGTGGGAGACAAATTTTGGTTGCACTTGCAGAAAGAACGCCTTACAGGGCCCCATTGGAAGCTTAGCCCACTCCATTATGGGTCATACACGATCACCAAGGTTGTGGGTGGCAATGCTTTTGAGCTCAACATTCCCCCTTTCCTTGGCCTGCACCCAGTCTTCAGCGTGGCTCTCCTTCAGCCATATTTCCCACTATTATTGGACATCTAAGAGATAGAAGAGAAGTTGACACCAACAGATCTCAACCTTGACTGCATGCAATAGAAATATAGTGATCATATTGTGGACACACATATCAAGGGCACTCGACAGTAAACGATCCATCTTTATCGAGTTGTCAAATCAAGGCAGCTCTTGCACCAAGGAAAGTGGCTCACCCGGGGCCAAATTCAACAGAAATTTCCTCATATGATGGGGGAACTCAATGCAATGGATACCATTTATTCCTAAGGAGGTAGGATTGATCCAGGTGGATATCGGTGGCCACCCACCTTTTCTAACTCGCTCAAAACAATTTTCTGGCAATTTTGGCAATTTACTATTTTTAACAGTTTTTAACTTCTGAAGCCATTTTGAGGGCCTAAATGAAGGTTTTTCAGGATAGATATTCGCGATGAAAATCAAAGGATGTGATTGAGCCCCCAAAATGAATCTCCTCGATGATACCTTTCCAACGGTCTATTGTGAACCTAAAACGGAGATCATATGCAAAAGTTACGACCCCAGGAAGTCGATTTACTAACTTACCCAAATGAGGCCCACATGACTTTTGGCGCTTCATCTCCTAAGGTTAGGTTTTTGGATGTATAAGGTTTTTTACATTCTTTTTTATTGTAAAAATTCCTTCAGAGCCTCATTGTAATGATCTTCTTACAAATTAGTGCAGTCGTCACATCTCTTCTCAGAGATAAGCTGCCACCATTCTAGCAAGCTTGGTTTCCACTGCATTTTATAGTTTTGGCTTATTTCCTTATTGAATAGAAAACCAGTTTTATTGTATCTCTGTTAGTTTGTGTTAAGCATATTTTAATAATTTTTATTTATTTTGTTCTGCTCATAAAATCTGGATCAATGGTATCAGAGCGGTCTGCTCCTTGTCATCTTAATGCATGTCCCCAACGAGGTCAGGGTACAAAGAATTGAGTCTTGAGCTTGTTTCTCTTGAGGAAAGAATATCTCGCACGCCCAAGTGACCTCTCATGGAAAAATAAAATAAAGATGATGGGAAAGGAGATCCTTTCAAAATGTTTTTTGAAAAAGCCCTCACGCAACAGAGGAATGAGATGATGGATAGTTTCACGCAAATCCTTTCGCAGCTATCAATAGGTGACGCATCTTCCTCAAGCGGAGGCATCGCCCCCTTCAAGGTACAAATCAACTTTGATATTCCTATATTTGAATGTCATATAGATGTAGATTTTGTAGACAAGTGGTTGAATCTACTAGAAGGGTATTTTTATGTCCATAACTTTTCGAATAGAGAAAAGACTACTTTTGCACTCCTCAAAGATGTTTCCCATGTCAAATATTGGTGCGAAATTTTTTGTGAGCAAAAGAAAACAAAGGAACCCTCATTATTTACAGTCACGGCCATTTGGAAATCCTTCAGGGATGATATTAAGGAACAATACTATCATGTTGGAAGTTATGACAACTTGTATACCAAATGGACCACACTGCGGCAAGAAAGAGACCAAGCAGTCCAGAGTTCACAAATATCTTCCATACCTTGCGCACCAAGTTGGGTATCAAAGATTCAGAGCAACATCTGGTGCTCAAGTATCGCGGTGCTCTATATAGATACATCCATACTGAAATGGAATTTATGGACATGTCGTCCTTGGGCACGACCTACCGATATGCTGTCAAGATCGAGAAAAATCTCAAACAAAAGACGTGGCAATTTGGGCCTAGGAACCCATCACAACAAAAGAATGGAAGGGGCGGCCTCAACCCACAGGAAAAAGGACAAAGAAAATATGGACAGTATCAGGACAACCAGTCCAAGCCACAAGCAAAGAAAGACACTAGAAATACAAAGAAAGATATCAGGAAGTGGTGCGACTTCCATAAGAGTCCTTGGCATAACACTGTTGATTGTCGCTCAAAGCAGTCGTTGGTGGCCGAAGTGAAAGCCTCTGAATCAGATGCGGGTTGTGACTCTGAGTTAGAACTAGAAAGGGGAATATGGATCATTGATATGGAACCCAGTGCCACTGTTTCTACTACCCAGCTTTAGCCTAGTGAACTAGATGAGGCAGAAGAAGGCGAGTGCCTCTTCCATTCACAGATGTGGGTAAAATGCACCCCACTGCACTTCATCATTTATAGAGGTATCCAGAAGAACCTCATCTCAACAGAGATCGTCAAGCGGTTGGCCCTCTCGACAACGTCGCACCCACAACCCTACACCATTGGATGACTCCACCAAGGAAGTGATCTGTGTGTCAGCCAACAGTGTTGATTGTCATACGGCATAAATCCCTTCAAAGACGAGGTATTGTGTGATGTTTCTCCTCTTGAAGTTTGTAATGTTCTTTTGTTCAACCTTATTTATGTCAACGTCATGTTGTATATGAGTCTAGGCCTCATATTATTACTATTACTTTGAACGGGAAATTGTACAGGATACCCGAGGCAGTCCCTCCTAGTGATATTTCCTTGATCTCTACCAAGCAATGCAGAAAGGTCATGTCTTAGACCAGGAAATTTGTCTTATTCGTGATTCACTCTTAGAGTGACCGAAAGATTGCAACCACATCCAGGGCCTTTGCATTTGATCTCTCCACACAACAGAAGAAAGTGGATAAGGTCGTGGAAGAATACTATGATATCTTCTCCTCTCCTACCGGGGTACCTCTGCACTGTTAGGTCAAGCATCCCATCGATCTGACCCCAAGCGCACTGCTACCCAATGGGCCAGTATACCATTGCTCTCTATTAGAAAATGAGGAGATCAAGAGGCAGATCCAAGAACTTATCCACAAGGGGAACATATGTCCCAGCTCATCACGTTATGGGAGCCCAGTCATGCTGGTGCAGAAGAAAGACGAGACCTGGTGACTCTACATTGATTATTAGGCCCTGAATAAAATCACAGTCCAAAACCGGTACCCGATTCCCTGAATCGATGACCTCCTTGATCAGCTCACGGGGGCCAAATACTTTAGTAAGATTGATCTGAAGTCTGGATACCACCAGGTCCCAATAGAACAAAGACATGTATGGAAGACCACCTTCAAGTCCAAAGAATGTCTTTTTGAATGGTTGATCATGCCCTTTGGTTTGACAAATGCTCCAACAAATTTTATGAGGATGATGGATGATATCCTACAACCTTTCACCAATAATTTTGTAGTGGTGTATCTATATGACATCCTCATCGACAAAAAGACTCGGGCGGAACACTTGCAGCATATTCACCAGGCTCTGCACACCGTGCGGCAGCACAAACTATATGCAAACTTGGAAAAATAATCCTTTGGCATGGACAAGGTTCATTACCTAGGATACATCATTGATCGGCATGGTGTGCATGTGGATCCATCCAAGATCCAGGTCATTCGTGACTGGGCAACCCCAACCACACTCACTGAACTTCAGAGCTTCTTGGGCCTTGCCAATTTCTATCGCAGGTTTATGTTGGGATTCTCTCATATCGCATGGGCCCTCAACCAAGTAACCAGGAGTGGTAGTAAGGAAAAATTTGTGTGGGGTCTATCCCAACAACAAGCCTTCAATGACTTGAAGAAGCATTTGTGCTCATCCCCAGAAGTTTCATTACTGGACCTACAACATCCCTTTGAGATCGAGACAGATGCTTCAGACTATGATGTGGGCGTCGTTCTCACTCAACACAGCCACCCCGTGGCATATCATAGTGAGACACTATCAAATGTTCTTCGTAAGTACCATACTTACGATAAATAAATGTACTCCATTGTGCAAGCCTACCGATAGTGGATACATTACATTCTTGGGAAGGAGACAGTCATCCACACTCATCACAATCCACTATAGTTCATGCAGACCCAAGGAAAATTGTAGAATGACTACCATCAGAAGTGGTCCACATACTTACAGTAGTTACACCTCAACATCAAGTATAAAACAAGAAGTACCAACTGAGTTGTTGATTTCCTCAGCCAACCTCCAGTCGTGACACTCACCACGGTGTTAGACTCTTATGGCCACGAGACCTCTATATGGCCCCACCTCTAAGAGACAGACCCTAACTTCTCCACCACCTACCAAATGTTGGGTACCAACTCAGTTGTTGATAATTTCCATCTTCAATATGGGTTGTTGTGTCATCTGGGCCATCTTTGTGTTCCATCAAGCGAGCGTGCTAAGAAAATTTGGGAAGCTCACTACAATCGGGTGGCAGGACACTTTGGTGTCAAAAAGACAATGGCAATGCTGTAGAAACATTTCTACTGGCCAAAAATTCGATAGGATGTCGGTAAGTATATCAAGTCCTGCACCACCTGCATTATTTCCAAACCAACCACTAAGAAATAGGGCATGCACACCCCTCTGCCTACTCCTGAAAGGCCGTGGGAATACATCTAAATGGACTACATGTTGGGCCTCCCATCCACCAAGAGGGAAATTGACTATGTTTTTGTGGTTGTTGATCGCTTTTCCAAGATGGCGATTCTAGCCACCTGGAAGAAGAACATCACAGCAGAAGTCGCTACCAAGCTCCTCTTTGAACGAGTATGGGTGCATTTTGGGATCCCATAAACCATTATCTCAGACCGTGACAGTCAGTTCCTCAACACATTTTGGTTGACTCTCTGGTCACTATTGCATACCAATCTCACCAAATCCGTTGCCTTCCACCCCCAGACAGATGGCCAAACTGAGGTCATCAATCAGATGATCGTACATATCCTATGCATGTACAATTAAAAACAGCCCCGCACATGGGATGAGAGTCTTCACTATGTCCATCATAGCTACAACTGAGCCCTGCATAGCTCAACTAGCCACAACCCCTTTCAGTTGGGGTTGGGATTCCAACCATTGGGCCCCATGGAAGTTGCACTACCCCTGTTGATCACCTCGGTCGACTTGTCCCCTGCTCCACGAGAAGCTGACAAAGCCACCTAGTTCATTGATCAAATCCAGCACATCCTCCAATATGTTCAAGATATTCTATAGAAGTGTAATTCCAAGTACAAGCAGTGCCATGATCAACATCGGGTGCCACATAAGTTTCAAGTGGGAGACAAAGTTTAGTTGCACTTGCAAAAAGAATTCCTTACAGGGCCCCATCAGAAGCTTCACCCACTCTATTATGGTACGTACACTATCACCAAGGTTGTGGGTGACAATGCTTTTGAGCTCAACATTCTCCCTTTCCTTTGCATGCACCCAGTGTTCAACGTGGCTCTCCTTCGGCTATATTTCTGACCATTATTGGACACCTTGGAGATAGCAGAGCAATTGACACCAATAGAGCTCAACCCTAACTACATGAAATAGGCATCCAGTGATCATATTGTGTACAATAATATCAAGGGCACTCGAAAGCAAAGGATCCATCTTTTTTGAGTCATCAAAGCAGGGCAACTCCTGCACCAAGGCAAGTGGCTCACCCGGGGCCAAATTCAGAAGAAATTTCATCATATGATGGGGGAACTCAATGCAATGGATACCATTTCTTACTAAGCAGGGAGGATTGATCCAGGTGGATATCGGTGGCCACCCACTTTTTCCAACTCGCTCAAAACAATTTTCTGGCAATTTACTATTTTTAGTAGTTTTTAACTTCCAAGGCCATTTCGAGGACCTAAATGAAGGTTTTTCGGGATCGATCTCCTCAATGATGGCATAAGGTTGTGATTGATCCCACAAAATGAATCTCCTCGACTATACCTTTCCAACGGGTTATCATGCGTCTAAAGCCTACCAATTTTGTGCGAAGGTGGGTAAAATAAAATAATATGAAATGAAATAAAACAAACTAACCTAGCCACTCAAACTTCTATTTGTGGGAGAAGTGGGACAACAGTCTTGATAAAAAACAGAAAATTAACTTCTAAACTAACCCAAGCCAAGGTTAGTTTAGAAGTTAATTTTCTAAAATAATCCTTTCACCACTTTGGAGGATTATTTGAGTTAATTTATAAGTTAATTTTCAAATAATATTACTTACCGGTGATTCTAAAATAATCCTTCTAAATCCAAGCACTATACAAGTTGTAGGCCATATGCTACAACTAAATTACAATTTGTATATTTGGAAATTAAAATAGAGAATGCAAGCCCAATAGACTCTCTTAGGCTTCTTACAATGCTTTAGAAAGTAAGATGGGAAAGGGGTTTGGCACCACAACTCTTGGATGCTTCCTTGAGTTATTTGGGACCAAAAACGGGAAGCAATTCCTCTTAAATTGGTGAAAAATTGCAAAAAACAGCAAGATTTTCTTGCTGGAAAATGCTAAAAAGGACTTGGAACAATTTGGTTTTTTGTTAGTAGATAAAATAGAAATTATTATGTAAAAATATGAACTTGAAAATAAGATTATATTGTAATATTAGAGTAGAATAATGCTTGAAAATGAATGATAAATGGTTGGAAATGAAAACAGAAAATAAATGAAGCTTTAGATGGTTGGACAAGTGAATTTCCAGATCTGAGATCCACTCCTTCAAGCCTTTGGTAACCTGCATATATGTAAATAATTTCTACAAAATCAAACAAGAAGGTGATTTTATCCAAATGGATTGCAAAATACTTTTCAAACCCAAGTAGAAACAACCCACAAAGATTAATAGCAATACTACTATCAATCTATCCAAAGCAAAATACTTTGCTTAGGTCTCCAAGAAGAACAATGCAAGCAAGGAAATACCAAAAAAATTGCAGCAATATTTCCTCAAAAATAACACCATACAATATCTCCAAGAATAATCCAAGAGACACAAGAGATCCTCCAAATCTTCACTTTTAATATCCACAAGATGTGGCTGCAAAAATATTGCAGCAAAATACAAAGGGGAAAATGAGAGAGAGAGAGAGAAAGAGAGAGAGAGAGAGAAGGGAAAGGGAGAAATTTGGACTACATGGAGTTGTACTAAGAATAAATGATCAAATGAGGAGGGTATGCCTTTATCTTATATGATGTAGAGAGTATATACCCCTCTTGTATGATTTACAAGTGTCACACATCTAAGAGAGAGAGAACAAGTCAAGGAAGAGGGACTTTTAGGGTTTTGGTAGTGAGTTAGGGTTTGAGGGGTGAGATGTGAAGGGGGAAAAACCCTTTTGACTTGTCATGGGGGGTTATTCTAAGTGGATTTTTACTTTTTCAACTTATTAAATACATTAGAAATCATTTCTCTACTTTCTCTCGTGACTTTAGACTTTTTTACATTTTTTTGTTTTTTTACCTTAACCAATTATTTGCTGATTTTTTATTGACTTGGACTCCTCATGGACAATGACTTAGCAAAACTTATCCAACTGAGTTGAAACTTGGTCCAAGGGTGTAGGGGGTCATAATACATTTTATTTGAGTACTCACACCCCTATACAAAATCTACAAGGACCATTTTTTTACATTTTTCATCAAAAATAATTAAAATTTCCAATTTACGGAAAATTTTAATTATTAAAAAATCCTATCAAAACTTAACGGAATTCCGCAAGACTCTACGAGATGTATAGCATGGTCATATACAAAACTTTTAAACCTTATTCACCCAATGGGATCGATCATTAGAACGCCTTTCACCACTTTGGAGGATTATTTGAGTGAAAAACTCAAGGATAATTAAAATCGCTGGTAAGCAAGATTGAGGAAAATAAGAAAAATAATCTATTGCGTCCCTTTCATCACCTAAATGAGAAAAATAAGGACGCTTACAAGTCCAGTTGGGTTAGCTATACAAGACAGCAGTGAATGCAAGAGTTAGAAACATCTAACATAAGAAATAAACAAAGAACTAAAGCTAATAACAATAAAAGAAACTAAACTAGAGTGCATAAGTGAAATAGAACAAAAATTAAACAACATGCATGCCACCAATGGATAAGTTGTATTAGTGGGAAAATGCCAAAGAGAAAGGGAGACTATGGGTCCCCTCTTCCTCCAAGGGAGGGCTCTTGAACCCCCAATGATTGAGCTCTTCTTACAAGTAACAAACTAAAAGGAAATGGTGAAGAAATCCAAAGCCCATTCACTCAAGAGGTGACATGAATGGCTAAATGAAATGGTGTTTGTATGCTCTTGATAAGGAAAGAGGATCCTCCAAGAGAATATAGGCAGCATAACAATACAAATGAATTCCTTGAAAATATAGTGCACCCATGGCCTCTTTTTATAGCAAATCTTTGAGGCATTATTCAAGTAGTCTTTAGTGTGAACAAGGGGCTCTTTAGGGCACCCTTAGGTCTTTGACCAGCCCCCCACTCAGATTCATCTCGGATTTGGGTGTCAAATCGACTTGGGAGATGAAACAGAAGTGGGTGGAAGGCCGACCAAAATCATAAATGTGACGTTCTAAGGTGTGCGCGGATTTTTGCGTCCACAGTCGTGCATCGGGCGTGTATGCGTTTTTCCTGCGTTATTTGACTGTCCCACGTGCATGCGTTGCCTTTGTATCCTTAGCGCATGCTAATTTTTTAACCAGTTGTATATTTGTGTGCCCTTTGGAAATGCATTTTCTGGGCCAGGGATGAACTAATGGGTGTTTTGAAGGTGTTGGATTCTTGTAACCATTTGTGGACGAAATTCCAGTGATAACAGATGCCCCCTGATGTCTGAGGTTAGGAGCATACGTATAGCTGAAATACATCAATGTTTCTTCTACTGAGAGTACCTTTGTAAGAAAGAGCATTTTGAGGGGTTTGAAGAGTGACCCATTGGAGGGAGAGGGGAACCTATAGGACCCAATCCTTTCGCAAGGTGTGAAAAATAAAACTGTGTACAAACGAGGCGGGCATGCCCCATGCTCGTATTATGTAACTTAAAAATGTGGAATACATTAACTGAAGTTGTGTGTTGGTGTAGATGACTGCAGCACCCTCAGGGGCGTGTTGATAATAGCAGAGGACAATTTGGATGGTGAAAAAACTCTGAAAAGAGGTGATGACACCTATAACAAGTGTCGATGATACGCAAGCATTGATAGCCTATCAAATTTCAAAGGTCTTCAACAAATAAAAAAAATTGTAATAGTCACAAAGTAAGACCCACTGAAACATGATAAATTGTTGAAGTCGAATGTCGTGGGTTTCAACGACAGTAGAGAGAAATGATGGTTCTTTCTATGCCATCTGAGACACCTCATCGGAAAGGTAATGAGAGTCAAGATATTGTCGCCCTTATGGAAACTATGTTGATGTCGACAGGAAGGGAGACGCGACTCCAAGAAGCAAAGGGCTTCATGAAAACTACATGATGCGGTCAGGGACTGAGGAGATACATGGACGAAGTCAAGATGTGATGAGACTCAAGACTGCCCTTAGTTGGGGATATTTGTAAAGGATATGTGGAAGCAACTGTGGAACTGAATCTAGCATCAGGGGGACGACTAGATTAGGGTTAAATTGTGCCAGAGGTGTGACAAAGTGGACAAACTCAGAGATCAGGTCTAAATGGATTGTGGGATATTCAGGGTTTATGAAAGATGTCAACAAGAGGAGAAGGTAATGAATTCCCCAACCAAGGCTGACATGGGTTGCTTCTGCCGGAAAAGGAAGGTCACCAAGGGTGACGACAAAAATCTATGTAAAGGTTGGACACAAAGGCTTTTTAAAATTACCAAATAAATAAAGAATCAGTTGGGGATGAGCGTATAGATACAGAAATGGGTGCCTCGGTGCAATATGGCTTGGCCTGTGAGGGCGCAAGTTGTGTGGAAAAACAGGTGGAGGGTGAGGGCCCCATAGGTGGGTTTCTGTATTAGGTAAAATGAATGGAGGTCAATCTGCAGATGGGCAAACTAATGGTGGATGAGATGGATGGATAATGATACTGCGGAGGTGCATTCAAAATATGAATCATGATGAGATTACGTGGGAGTCCATTATGGGGAATTTTAGCAAAATGAGGAGAAGGAGCATGTAGCTAATTCTAGGGAATGCAAAGACTATGAGGACTCCCAGCCCTAGGGGGTGAAAGTAGCATGAGTGTCAAAGTGTCAAGGGGGACTATGAATGGGACAACTCATGTGGGGAAGAGTGCTACCGGGTGACAGTACTGAAATGCAACGGAGGTGTGAGTACCACAGAGTCGGATGGGGGGACCTTAGAGGCAAATATTGGAGGGTGTGACTGGGAGATGCAATTGATATTCAGAGGGGATGATTACATGCCAATAGCGATTTTATACCTAAAAGGGCCATGCTGATTTATGGTGACCAAGTACCTGCACACATGAAAACCAAATACCCGATGTGAACAATATCTAAAGATAAAGAACATATAACGGTTATTTGATGATTTTGAACATAAGCATGCATACCTGGGCGTGATGTGAGAAAAATACTCCCCGGGGATCGAGGATGGATGGTGGCCCGGGGACTGTGACTGTGTAGGTGGTGGGATCCTGGTCTCGTGGCTGAAGATGGATCAGAAAACGGACGCTCAGAGCTCCCAAAATGGAGTATGGAAGTTTGGCCAAAGGGACTATATATAGTTGTAGGGCCCACATTGCCACCTCATTTGTACATGTTGCTAGATCGATTGGACGAGAGATTTGAGGAGAGATTTGGAGATTCCAGGAGATCGAGCCAGTCGATTCAGGATCAGCGAGTTTCAGGTTAGTGGTCATCTCCTCCTTGTTATCGGATAAATCAATAGGTGCGGACACTAACTGATCTCCCTAGATCCACCTAGATCTAGAACAAAACACACCAGAACATGACGCTTTCCTTAAGTTTTAAATATTGAATTTACTAACTAAAGAGGGATAGGTGACATACCATTTAAACACCACTTCCTCTCGCCATCACCATCCTAGCTTCGTTCCAACTCTCATACAATGATGATCCTACAAAAGAATGCAACCAACCAAAGTGATAGTAATAGCATAAACTCAATATAAACCTATGTATGTGATCAAGGAATCATACAATAAAACACAACAAACTTTATAGGAAAGAATCATATTATTGTATCATATTAAATGTGAAAGAGAGATTACAA